>AWOL01S0003343.1:185019-274628 GCA_000715115.1 Nicotiana otophora
ATGGTATGACTCAGTAATTTGATACCCCTATAATTGTTACAACTCTGGATATCACCTTTGTTCTTATACAATGGAACCACCGTGCTCCACCTCCACTCATCCGGCATCCTCTTCCCCTCAAAAATACTATTAAACAACCTAGTCAACCACTCCAAACCTGCTCTCCCCACACACTTCCAAAATTCCACCGGAATCTCGTCTGGACCGGTCGCTCTGCCCCTACTCATCTTACGCATAACTCCAACGACCTCCTCAACCTCGATATGCCTGCAGTACCCAAAGTCACAGTGACTCTCGGAATGCTCCAATTCGCCTAACACAATATCCCAATCCCCTTCTTCATTCAGAAGTTTATGAAAGTAAGTCTGTCATCTCCTCTTAATCTGGGCATCTTCCATCAATACTCTACCGTCTTTGTCCTTGATGCATCTTACTTGGTCCAAATCCCGAGCCTTCCTCTATCCCAACTTGCTTAGCCGGAATAATTTGTTCTCCCCACCTTCTTTTTCCAATTCCTCGTACATACGACCATAAGCCGCAGTCTTAGCCTCTGTGACCGCCAACTTAGCCTCCTTCCTAGCTTCCTTATACCTCTCTATGCACACTCGCCTCTCCTCATCACCTATGCTCCCCACTAACTTCAGGTACACCGCCGTCTTCGCTTTCACTTTACGTTGGACCACTTCATTCCACAACCAGTCTCCTTTGTGCCCACCAGATACGCCCGTCGAGACCCCTAACACCTCTTTCGCAGCCTCCCTAATATAGTCTGCTGTCGCTGACCATATAGTGCTCGCGTCACCACTGCTCCTCCAAGCTCCCAAATGCAGCATTTTTTAATCTTATCTGATCTTAATTAGAGCTTAATTATGGTTAGAATGATTATTAGATTATTTTTATATAGACGCTTAAGATGTAAATACTACTTGAGGAAATGGACAGAAGCTAATAGGATATATGCATTCTTGTTATGTTTTGATGATCTAACAAACTTAATGATAAGAACCAGATAAGGAACATGATTCACATCCTCAAGCACGTGAGAATAACAAGTCTCAAGTTGGGGAAGTGAATCAACTCTTAAGAGTCAAAGAAACAATAAGGGTAACAAATGGATACTCGTTCCCTTGGTGACCGTACCAGTCAATCTCCCAACAGCTGTAAAGTTGTTGCCTGCACACACAACAGTGCAAAACAGTGCAACATCCAACTTCATTAGGAATGCCATTGTACCAAACATGCTTGCATCATTCAAGTGATGTCACCTATGCAATATTAACATTAAACCAAAGGCAAAATATCACTTGAAGATTGAAGAATCCATCTAGCATTCTCTGAAGTCTCTGCATCAATCCAGCAAGCGATTCTCAAGGGCATCAAGAACAAAGAACAACATAACAAAGGACCAGTTTCATGTATTGAGTTATTACATGTCCTTAGTTGTGTTGCACCTTTGTTAAAGTACTTTACTTGTGATTCCTATTTATCTTAGTTAGAAGCACTGTGTAGGAAACTTTTGTAAAATCATAAACCTTGTGTTTGTATCTTGGCTAGAGTTAGTCGAGTTGTAAGCTTTGTAATAGAGTTATTACAAAAGGGCTTATAATAGAGTTGTTACAAGTTAGTGAGGGATTAAGAGGTTAATTCCTAGGTTACAATAGATTGTAATCTAAAGTTTGCTTAGTAGTGAAGTTGAAATCCTACAAGGGTAGGTCGTGATTTTTAATCCAGTGAGTTGGGAGTTTTTCACGTAAAATTCCATTGTGTCATTTACTTACTGCAGTGTGCGTGCGTTCAGTAGAAAATAATAAAGAACCTGGTTCTCTATATAGTTTGGTGGACCCTTAGTTTCTATCAATTGGTATCATAGCAGGTTCTTTCTATCAGGCTAACACCTAAAAAGGATCATCGTGGCTGCTCCACCAAACTTTGAAGAAGGTCAATCTACCTACAGACCACCAAGATTCAACGGCCAATACTATGGACGGTGGAAGACAAGGATACATGATTTTATCATGGCTGAAGATTCAGAGCTCTGGGATGTTATCTGCTATGGACCTCTCGTCCCTACGAAGCCCAGTGGTGACCCAGCAGTAACAATTCCCAAAATAAGAAAGGAATTCAACGATGGTGATCGCAAGGCCATAGAGAAGAACTTTCGAGAAAAAAACATTCTCGTCTGTGGTATTGGACCAGACGAATACAACAGGATTTCAGCATGTCAATCCGCTAAGGATATCTGGGAAGCTATCCAAACAGCTCATGAAGGGACAACTCAAGTCAAGCAGTCGAAAATTGATATGCTAACCACAGAATATGAGCTCTTCAGAATAAAGGATGATGAGTCCATTCAGGACATGCACACTCGCTTCACCTCTATCATCAATGAGCTTCCTTTTCTGTGAGAAATCATTCCAAGGAACAAATTTGTCAGGAAAAAGGCAAAGGATCTACAGAAGCTGACCATTGATGAACTCATTGGGAATCTGAAAACTTATGAAATGAAGAAAAAAAAGGACAATGAGAGAAGAGAGACCAAAATGGAGAAGAACCTAGTCCTCAAGACAGACAACAATGAATCAAGTGGTGAGGATACTGATATGGCCTACTTGACAAAGAGGTTTCAGAAAATGGTTCGCAGAAATGGAGGTATTCCAAAACGGGGCAGCTCCAGCAAGCAAAAAGGCTATGGCCTATGTCATAAGTGTGGGAAGTCAGGACATTTCATCAAAGATTGTCCTCTCCTCAAGCAAAATCAGTACAAACACAACACGGACAAAGCAGCTAAGAGGAACCAGGTTCCTGACAAACGGTTCAAAAGAAAAGATGCTGCTGACAACGTTGTGAAACAAGCTCTTGCTGCATGAGGAGACTCCTCCAGCAAATCTGGAGAAGATGATGAAAAAGGCGACAACTTCATGATGGCAGTAAAAAGTGAAGCAACTGAATATGACTCTATCTTTGCCCTGATGACACAATCTGACAATGATGTAGATGATGACGATGAGGTAAACTTTCTAGATGTCCAAAGAAATCTGAAGTCTTACTCTCCAAAAACACTTATATCTTTGGCAAATATTTTAATTGATGCTTATCACAGTCTTATAAATGATAAAAATGCATTAACTATGGAACTAGGAGAAGTAGAACATGAGAGAGATGATCTAGTAACTTGTGTGGTCGATTTAAAAGAAACCATTGAGAGTTTGAAGAAAGAAAAAGATGCCCTAACTGAAATAATTGCAAACATAGAACATGAGAGAGATGACCTAATGGTTGTTGTGGTTGATTTAAAAGAGACCATTGAGCGCCTTAAAGAAGAGAAAGAAGTCCTAACTGAGAAGGTAGTTAACATTGAGCATGAAAGAGATGACCTATTAGTGGTAGTTGTGGACCTAAAGGAAACAATTGATGAACAAAAAGGAGAAGGTAGTCATGAGATTACTCGAAAGGGAAAGGAAGTTGCAAGTGAGGAACATCTTAGGATTGGAGATGAGTTAAAATTAGTAAAATCAAGTCTTTGTGCCGAACTAGAGAAAAAAAAGCAACTTCAGGAAGATCTAGGAAGAGTTAAGAGTGATCTAGAAAAATCACTCAAGTGGACCTGGTCCTCTGATGCTATCACTGCCATGTATAAGAACAATCGGGGAAACATATAAGGAATAGGGTTCCAAAGGGAAAAGACTCCCTACAACCCTCATAGCAAGTACGTTACTGTACGTGATAACTGGATCTGTACCCACTGTGGTAACACTGGGTACTTTAAGGAAACCTGTAAGGCCAGATTTCAGTCTCAACAGAAAAATAAAGTTTTTGCTAAAAAGGCAACTACTGCTAAAGAACCTGGTCCCTCATATAAAAAACGTGTGATGCCTGCTTGGACCAGAAGAGTCCTGATTCATCCATTTCCTCATTACAAGGGACCCAAACTTGTTTGGGTTCCTAAGTCTAACCCTTGATTTCCTTATGCAGGGAGCAGTGAAAGGGAACAACCAACAATGGTACATGGATAGTGGTTGCTCGAAGCACATGACTGGAAGCACAAATGATTTCCTTTCACTCAAGGCCCTGCAAGGAGAGAGTGTGTCCTTTGGAGACAACAAAAAGGGATACATTCTGGGAGTTGAAAGGATTGGGATGTCTCTTTCTCACTCAATGAAAAATGTGTACTACGTGAACGGGTTAAAATACAGCTTTCTGAGTGTCTCCCAAATCTGTGACAAGGGAAACAAAGTGGAATTTGTTTAAACAATATGCACGGTCACAAATCTTGTGACTGGTGAAGTGGTTTTGGTGGCTAAAAGATACAAAAACATCTATGTTGCTGACTTTGAATCCCTGTAAAATGGGGATCTCAGTTGTTTGAGTGCTGTAGATGATGATGCTGAACTATGGCACAAAAGACTGGGTCATGCAAGCTTTATGTTGCTGAACAAATTGGTCAAGAAGGACCTGGTTCGTGGCCTGCCTAACTCAAGCTTCAAGAATCACAAGGTGTGTGATGCATGTGTAAGAGGAAAGCAAGTCCGATCTTCTTTCAAGACCAAAAATGAAGTTAGTACCTCAAGGCCACTTGATCTCCTCCATATGGATCTATATGGACCTATGAGAGTGCCAAGTAGAGGACGAAAGAAGTACATCTTCGTTATTGTGTATAACTATTCCAAATTCACCTGGACTCTATTTCTCAGATCCAATGATGAAACCTTTGAAGTATTTGTTGCATTTGTGAAGAATATCCAGGTGAAGATGAGCCATAATGTAGTAAGTATAAGGTCAGATCATGGCACAAAATTTGACAATGCCAAATTCGATGAATTCTGTGCTAAAAATGGCATCAGTCATAATTTTTTAGCTCCAAGAACACCTCAACATAATGGTGTTGTGGAGAGGAAGAATAGGACCATTGAAGATATGGCAAGAACAATGTTGAGTGTCAGTGGCATTGCAAAATCTTTTTGGGCAGAAGCTATCAACACTGCATGCTACTTGGTGAACATGAGCATGATCAGGTCCCTTCTGAACAAAACCCAATATGAACTGCTGAACGGGAGGACGACCAAGATGACACATCTAAGGACATTTGGGTGCAAATGTTTTGTCCTCAACAATGGCAAGGAAGCACTTGGAAAGTTCGATGCCAAAAGTGATGAAGGGATCTTTCTGGGCTATTCATCACAAAGCAAAGCCTACAAAGTATACAACAAATGAACTCAATGCGTTGAGGAAAGTATACATGTGATCTTTGATGAATCTCACCACTCATGTGGGAAGGATTTACATGATAAGATTGATCAAGATGGAGAACAGTCAATTGTCCTTAGTGAAGTCATTGACATGGCAAATGGAAAAGATTACATGATGAGCCACGTCAAGGAATCAAATGATGATGGTGCAGTCATATCTCCAACTGATGGGGAGGAACCTGGCTCCTCAATCACAATAACTGAAGCTGAAAACAGAGTTGCTAATGTTGTACAAGGCACCCCACATGCTGAGGTAAGAAGCAGAACTCACGACAACCAAGGATCACATTCAGAAATACCTGGACCTTCCCATAATGACGTTCAGGTGTCTAAGTGGAAACACAAAAGTTCACATCATCTTGAAAATGTGATCACTCCTCTTGACTCAGGAATTCAAGCCAGATCAAAGACAAGAAACGCGCTTGCCTTCTCAACTTTTCTCTCTCAAATTGAGCCCAAAAATATCAAGGAAGCATTGAAAGATGCTGATTGGATTACGGTTATGCAAGAAGAAATCCATCAATTTGAGAGGAACAACGTATGACACCTTGTTACATGAACTGCTGACAGAACCGTTATAGGAACCAGGTGGGTATTCAGAAACAAACTTGATGAGTTTGGAAACACAACTAGAAGCAATGCAAGGCTAGTAGTTCAAGGCTACAATCAGGAAGAAGGGATTGACTATGATGAAACCTTTCCTCCAGTTGCTCGAATGGAGGCCATTAGAATCCTCATTGCCTTTGCATCTCATATGGAATTTAAATTGTTCCAAATGGATGTCAAAAGTGCATTTCTGAATGGCTTTCTAAAAGAAGAAGCAACCACCTGGATTTGAGAATCATGAGCATGTTTTTAAACTTGACAAGACATTATATGGGCTAAAGCAGGCTCCTCGTGCTTGGTATGAAAGGTTGTCCAAATTTCTTTTAGAAAATTGCTTTACAAGAGGAAAAATTAACAACACCTTATTTTTGAAGAAACGAGGGAGGAACCTGCTCATTATGCAAATCTATGTTGATGACATCATCTTCGGAGCAACAAATGATTCACTGTGTGAGGAATTTGCAAAACTCATGGGAAGTGAGTTTGAAATGAGCATGATGGGGGAATTAAATTTCTTCTTGGGATTACAGGTCAAGCAAACTCCTAAGGGGACAATGATAAGTCAGCAGAAGTACATCAAGGAGCTTCTGAAGCGATTTGATATGGAAGGATCAAAAATCATTGATACTCCCATTGCCACTGCTACTCGTCTGGACATGGATGAACCTGGTTCTCCTGTGAATGAGACCATGTATAGAGGTATCATAGGGTCACTCCTGTATCTCACATCAAGCAGACCAGATATTGTTTTCAGTGTGGGATTTTGTGCCAGGTTTCAGTCTAATCCAAAGGAATCTCATCTGAAGGCTGCCAAAAGAATCCCGAGGTATCTCAAAGGCACGCAGGACCTGGTTCTCTTCTATCCCTCAGGAGACAATTTTGATTTAATCGGGTATGCTGATGCTGATTATGCTGGTTATCTAGTGGATAGAAAAAGCACTTCTGGCATGGCACATTTTCTGGGATCATGTCTGATCTCATGGGGTATAAGAAAATAAAACTCAGTGGCTCTTTCAACTGTTGAAGCTGAATATGTGGCGGTTGCCTCTTGCTGTGCTCAATTGCTATGGATCAAGCAGCAGCTGGAAGATTTAGTGTATTTTATGATTGTGTGCCCTTACTATGTGACAACATAAGTGCTCTCAACATGGCCAAGAATCCGGTTCAACATAAGAGAACAAAGCACATTGATGTGCGGAACCACTTCCTTAGAGACAATGTTAAAAAATGGCTCATTTGCATGAAATTTTGCAGCACAGAAGATCAAATTGCAGACATCTTCACCAAAGCATTGAGCAGATAGCACTTTGAAAGGAACCGCTTGGCACTAGGGTTGATAAAATCAAGCTAAGGATCTGGTCCCTCAATGATTGGCTATGAAAGAAATGTGCAGGTAAAATGGCTAAAAAGTATTTTCTGGCAAAGTTTAACTCATCTCTATACCGTTGCAGGTAGACACGCATGATGATTACAGAGCAAACAAGTAGCCAATGATATCGCATTTTAGTCAAAAGGATGGAGTTCACATTTAAAATCTGTCAGGGAACCTGGTTCCTTTGACACGGGTTAGTAGTTTCTATGTACTCTCATCCACATCTTTTTAGCGGCTAAAATGGTGCTACGCCATTAAAATGTCAATCTTTCCTCTTCTCTCTCTTTTTGGAACTCAAGCGTCCTACCCGTTATGAAATGACCCATCTACCCAAATTGATACCCGTTCCTAACCGGTCCCTCACCCCTCTTAAATAACTTCTCTCACGATCACTATCATAACTGTTCACATCAAAGCCAAAAATTCTTTTTTTTCTTCAAACTAAACACTCTTTTCTTCCATCAAATTCTCACTACCCTCCACCATGTCTGAAAATCTGAAAACTCAGAATGTTCCAAGCATCGTCCCCACTGTGTCTTCACCCATTGAAACCCCACTGCTAGAGCCTACAATCCCTACACCATCTAGTCCAAACCCTAAGCTAGAGTCACAACCACCTACTGGTTCCTCTCAAACTCAGTCGAGTACTGGCTCTCATCGGAGTCGCAAAACCTCGACTCCCAAGAAATTTGTGGCAGCGACCTCTCCTTTTGTCTCATCAGAAAAAATGGTAGAAGCAGATACAATGGCAAAAAAAGAAAATCAGAAAATTTCTAATCGACCAGTGGAAGAAAGTTCTGAGATGAAAGGAGTGGGCTGTAACATTGATGAATCGGCAAAGACTACCTTAGGCCTTGATCGTATGTTGTCGATTCTACAGGTAATGCTCTTCCTGTGTCTTCTAAGTTTACCTTGGAGTTACAAGAACAAGAGGCTATAGAAAATATGTTGTCAATAGCTGCCGAGTGAAGTCTTATTGGGGGTTATGAGGGTGTGTCTGAAGCCAATGGGTCTCAGGGGGGAACAAAATGGTACACAGGTAGAAAGTAGGAAACTGGTGCCTGTCAAAACTTTGGCACCTAACAGTACTACTGGGGAACCAACTGAGGGACCTGATCCCTCCACCCAAGAGGAGCCCCCTGCTTCTACTTGGGATAAAACCCCTGGTTCTACACAAGAACCCCAGGTTAGTACTGATCCCGTTCTCTCTCCTTATTTCTATGCTGAGCCATTGCCCATTGTTGTCCCTGAAATGAGATCTTTATCTGAGGAGGAGAATGAGATTAATGAAGATGACTATGACAATCTGGCTTTTGCGAGCTTTATCAGGGCTAGGAGTAGACATGCAACTCCCCAAGAGTCAACCCCTAAGAGACCTACCACTAGGTTGCAGAAGAAAGAAGCTCTTGAGTCAGTTCTTAGGAAAAGAAAAGAAAAACAGAACAAGAGGAGACTGGTAAAGGATGTGAAGATTGTAAATGAGAAGGTAGTGCCTCCAACACTAGTTGTCGATATTGATGATGAGATGGATGAGGAACCTGGTTCCTTAGTTCGTAAGTCATCAAAGAAACTTACAATTCCAAAGTCCAAAAAAGAGTCATCTGTGAGTAAGATGGGTTTGAGCAATGTTGAGGGTGGAAAATCTGGCGAGCAAGTAGTTGACAAATCTGATGAGAAAGCAGTTGCCAAGTCTGGGAAGAAAGTGACTGGAGATTCAGTTGAACAAGTATCTGAGAAAAATATGTCTGAGAAATCTGATGAGAAAAGAAAAAGTGCAAGAAAATCAGTGAAAAAGAAGGCTGGTGACTGTGAGGAACCTGGTTCCTCCAAGAAGGCCAAGGTTGGTGCCCCAGGATGCTGGAAGGGAAAATTTGAGAAACCAAAAGGTGTTGTGGGGTCGTACATTTGCCCCTTATATTCTTGACATTTTAGGAATGCGCCAACTGGTGGATATCTGTGAAGTCCAACAGTGGACACATTTGTTCACAAGTGACAGTCCCAAGGTGTATGAGGCAGAAGTGCGTAGTTTCTATGCTGACTTCTTCACAGTTGAGGATGATAACATCTGCCTGAAAGTGAATGGTGTTGATTTTATGATGGATACTACTGTACTGGGAACCATCTTGGGTGTGCCTACTTACGGAATATCCTCCATTGAGGGGACTTGTTCGTCAAACTTCAGAAATGCCATTCTGAAGGATGATGCAGTGCAGCAGGGGGAACGGGTACACAAGAAAGCCCTCCTTCCAGTGTACCAACTACTATTCGAAATGGTGAACAAAGTTCTGCTCCCACATGCTGAAAGACGCTCCATTACATCACGAGCAGACTTGGTTCTCATTGAAGCACTAGATGGCTACACCACTATAAACCTGCCTGGTCTTATGATAGGGTACACGAATAAAGCGGCAGAGTTCAAGGATAGTAATCATGGGTTGCCTTATGGGTTCCTCCTCACTAAAGTATTTTAATTCTTCAAAGTTCCCTTGGGAAAGGCTAAAGTAGGAACTCGCAAGCAATCCTTCTCTAAAACCACCCTTGAAGAATGTGAGTGCATTGATAGGAGTGGAGGGGTTGGCAGCAATTCCGCCATCTCTCAGCTGATCAACGCTCAAAATATTGCCACTGAAGAAATAAGGAAGCTGAAGGCACGTAATGCCATTCTCGAAGGTCAGCTCAGTCAGGCCCAGGAGGCACCTGGTTCTAGCAGTTCCCACAACACAGAGGTTGCCCGTCTGACAAAGAAAAATGCTGCTCTCAGGAAACAGGTTAAGGACCTGAAGGAAAGGTTGCTAACCGAGCAGGTGTCCGCGAATGCTCGAATGGACATCCTTCTTCGAACCCTTGCTTCTTCCTCTGCCTCCAGTGCTCCCCCTTCCAGTGCTCCTTAACAACCGTCCCCTTCCCAGTGTCAAGTTCTTAGCGTTTGTCCTTTGTTCTCTTTTCTTATGCTTAGAAATGTTTATGACTGGTACCTTTTTGTTGTGTTTATTTTGTGGATGATTTGGTAACAATAGAACTGATCCCTGTTGTTTTTCCAAAACTTAATGATAATTTCGTCCTTTTGATGTGCATGTCTTGCTCTTTTGCTCTGTTTTGTGTTATGTTGTATGCACAAATGTGGCATAAGTTAACCCAGCTACTTCTTTTTGCTTGTTGCTTGCTACTGATCTTTTTATGATGCCAAATGGGGAAAGATTAAATTGAGAGGGAACAAGATAGGGAACAACAAATTCAGGGGGAATTCTGATTCTTAGGGGGAACTTCTATTATAAGTTTGTCATCATCAAAAAAAGGAAAATTGATAGGATATATGCATTCTTGTTATGTTTTGATGATCTAACAAACTTAATGATAAGAACCAGATAAGGAACATGATACACATCCTCAAGTACGTGAGAATAATAAGTCTCAAGTTGGGGAAGTGAATCAACTCTTAAGAGTCAAAGAAACAATAAGGGGAACAGATGGATACTCGTTCCCTTGGTGACCGTACCAGTCAACCTCCCAACAACTGTAAAGTTGTTGCCTGCACATGCAACAGTGCAAAATACTGCAGCAGTCAACTTCATTGGGAATGCCCTTGTACCAAACATGCTTGCATCATTCAAGTAATGTCACCTATGCAATATTAACATTAAACCAAAGGCAAAACATCACTAGAAGATTGAAGAATCCATCTAGCATTCTCTCAACTCTGTGCATCAATCCAGCAAGTGATTCTCAAGGGCATCAAGAACAAAGAACAACATTACAAAGGATCAGTTTCCTACATAGAGTTATTACATGTCCTTAGTTGTGTTGCACCTTTGTTAAAGTACTTTACTTGTGATTCATACTTAGCTTAGTTAGAAGCATTGTGTAGGAAACTTTTGTAAACTCATAAACCTTGTGTTTGTGTCTTGACTAGAGTTAGTCGAGTTGTAAGCTTTGTAAAAAAGTTATTACAAAGAGGCTTGTAATAGAGTTGTTACAAGTTAGTGAGGGATTGAGAGGTTAATTCCTAGGTTACAGTAGGTTGTAATATGAAGTTTGCTCAGTAGTGAAGTTGAAATCCTACAAGGGTAGGTCGTGGTTTTTAATCCCGTGAGCTGGAAGTTTTCCACGTAAAATTCCATTGTATCATTTACTTACTGCAGTGTGCGTGCGTTCAGTAGAAAATAATAGAGAACCTGGTTCTCTATATAGTTTGGTGGATCCTTAGTTTCTATTAGAACCCAAAATCCGTTCACATGTTAGATACCGCAATTAAAATTCTACTTAATTATAGCACTAGCACCCTAAAATACCATAACTTTAGATTACGTTATAAACTACGAACATGATAATATTCTCTTTTCCCGAAACCTAACATGATTGTAAATGTTGTGCACAAGTATTTCATGACAAGTAACTACCTTACTAATCGCTTTTGTCCTATGTATTTTCTACACAGCCAAACTTCTCGTTTCGTCATTATTATATTAGGTCATGATTTAGTATATTTTGTGGTATTTTTTTAATTTTGATTGTTATATCATCGATAGGCAATTATCGTATCAAACTTTAAAGTGGGAAAGCTTTCTAGTGGTTGGGTGGGCCGGTTATATGGGTTAATTCTTCATAAATATATTTATTTGTACCACATATTTATATCAAATTAGATTTTCTTACTAGAGCTAAGAGATTTAATAAGATGAAATTATGTAATATTTAACAATGGTTAAATGGAAAAATGTACATGTAAATACCTATCATGCATACGTTGACTTCGTAATCTCAATAGTATATCATAAGTTGTGTTTGTCTTAAATCCTACTGAATCTTAAAATCGTCTTCTATAACCTATTTGAATAACATAAAGTAGGAATTTCAGACTACAAACTATAAATTAATTTTCCTAGTTAAAGTAAACAGCTTAATTTAGTAGTCAACAGGGGGTGAGTTTAACTATATTGGTAACTGTTCGTATAAAAAAACAAAAGCTGAAATTAGTAACCTAAAAAATAAAATAAATTATTAGTACAACAAGTTAAAGTATATTAATAATGTAAAAAATAATAATAATTGTGTGTATATAAGTTAATCCTACAATTGAATCCTACCAAATCTCGAACTCTTCTTCTATATTATCCCATTTTTAGCAAACGAATTTTAAGTAAAAGAGGATAATTACTGGATAAGTTTTTTTTTTTTTGAATATATAGAATCCTAGTTGAAATAGTGCGCTCATTTGTAGCAGTAGTCAACGAGGATTTAAAATCCTTAGCTATTATATCTCTATATAAACTTTCCAAGCTATCATAATTTTATATATCCTTCTTCTTTCTTTCTCCTTTTTTTATTCTTTCACGTATTTCATTAATTGTTCATTAAACAATGGATTCAAGAACTAGGTTGTTTTGTTTGGTTCTTTTAGTGTTATCTTGTTTTTGTTTGTCTAAGGCAGATGAATTGAAGGTAATGGTAAAAGGAGTGACATCTATAGCTAAAACAGATGATAATTTCATATGTGCAACTTTAGATTGGTGGCCAGAAAACAAGTGTGATTATAATCAATGTCCATGGGGAAAAGCTGGTATTCTTAATCTGGTAATTTCTTTTTCTAAATTTTTATCTCTCCAAGTTTTGTAGTTTTTTTTATATGTAAGATATTCATGAAAATAAGAAGGAAAATTAGGAGAGTTTAAATCAAGTTTTTATTGATTGATTGTGAAAAAAATCATGCAGGATTTGAAGAACAAGATTCTTATAAACGCCGTTAAAGGTTGGTACTAAAGTTCATTGCTTTTTAATATATCTTATGTGTGTAAATAATATTTTGCTAAAACTATATGTATACATAGGTCGATAACACTCGAAAATAAGACAAAGGAAATATATACTTGCGACCAGAAGTACAATCTTAAAACTCCCGCACTCTCATGCTATCACTTAAAAATTGAGGTGAAGCTAGAATTTGAAGTTTATAGGTTTAGAATTCTACACTTTTAAGTTACTAGGTTTTACGTTAATAATTTATACATTTAAATGAAAATTTAAGACAACTACAGAAAAGTTCGGCCGTACGCTAACTCTGTCACTGCTTACAAGTAGAATTGTGACAATAAATTGACATTGCTTGCACTAACAATGTGCAGCTTCATAGAATGCAAGAACGAAATAGAAAAGAGTTTAGAGAATATAATAGAAACGGAAAACAGCTAGAGAATATAATGCAAACAAAGGAACATTTTGCTTGAAAATAGAGTTTAATTATGGAAACTTGTCTTTTCCTTTAGATGTTCTCATAGTTTTCATGACCCAATCTTGTTTTTATTCCAAAACTTTTGAACCCCAAAAAAAAGGACGTTAAAAATTTGCAGTTTTTTTTTTCTCTAAATTAGTTTGATTATTTTTGAAAATTTTGCAGCATTCAATCCACTAAGAATCAGAATAGGAGGTTCACTACAAGATCAGGTTTACTACAAAGTTGGAAAATTCCCAAAGCAATGCTCAAACTTAGAGAAAAAATCAGATGGCCTTTTTGGATTTGCTGAAGGCTGTCTCCACATGAATAGATGGGATGAATTGCATGATTTGTTTAACAAAACAGGGTAAGCTCATCATTTTCTTTCTCCTTTAATTTATTTTCTCTTAAATATTCTGCACCACTTAAATTTTATATAGTAATATTCTACATTCTTTTACTTTTATATATAAATGTACATGGTCACGAGTGAGACAATGAGTGTAGATGGATCTTAATTAGTTGTAGTACAATATGGGGTCGATTTATGGACTAGTTATGCAGAGATTATAATATAGAAATGTTATGTGCGGAATAATATAATAGGTGTTGTTATGTGCGAATTGATACTTTAAGAGTCTTTTTGTCTTTGGTTATTCTTATTCAAGTATCTTTACTACTTCTATAAAGAAAAAAATTGGAACTCCGTGGTTTGAAAAAACCATTAAAAGCATGTCATTAAAGGTAAATTAAGAAATATAAAGCTAAATTGTTTGGTAAAATTGAATGGTGTGATTTTTTAAAACATACTAATAAGGAAATAATGTCACATAAAATAGAATAAAGGGAGTATTACTTTTGCAAAATTTTATGCTGAGATTATTTTTTATTAGTGTGGCAAACCAAACGACTCCTATGCAGGGGTAGAGCTAGGGGACAGACTTCATCGAAAAACTACACTGTATATATTAAAATTATTTTGATGCATAAATATAAATGTTTAATCCCGTTGGATTGTTCATATATTTACTTTTTAATATTCTGAATCCCTTTGGTAAAAATTCTGGCTCCGGCACTTCTCTATGTTAACATTTTTATCTTCTTTGTGAATTTATGCAGGGCTGCATTAACATTTTCATTGAATGCCTTACTTGGAAGGATACAATCAGATGAAGATGATACTCTTTGGGAAGGAGATTGGAATCAGTATAATGCAAAATCATTGATGAAATACACTGTTAAAAAAGGATACAAGATTGACTCATATGAATTAGGTAAAAATACAAACTATAATCCTAAGCCAATGAATTATGTTTCTTGTTTATAAAAGTACTTAACATATTTCTTTTCGTAGGTAATGAGCTTTGTGCAGGAGGGGTTGCTGCAAAAATAAAAGCTCAGCAATATGGCAAAGATGTCAAGAAATTGAAGAAACTTGTAACACATATGTACCCTGACCCTGCTACTAGACCAAAAATCTTGGCCCCTGGTGGATTTTATGATGAAGAATGGTTCAAAATCTTCCTTCAAACTACCGGTCCAGACGTCGTCGACGGATTAACACATCATATTTACAACCTTGGAGCAGGTACATAACAATGTTCTTGCATCCAGAGGCCGATCCAGGATTTAAACTTCAAAGTTTTTCAGCCTTTTAATTTCCTACTACTGAACTTGTCACAATTATCTCACATATATATGTTCCGCATAAAAAATGTTGTATTGTCTCCTTGATTTTCCCCTCTGGTTTGAGTTTGACTTGTTTTTGGACTAAGAATCTTGGTAAATTGCAGGTGTCGATCCAACTTTGATTAACAAACTTCAGGATCCATTTTACCTTAGTCAGATAGCTCAAACTTTTAATGATGTTTCAAATACTGCTAAATTGTTTTCACCATCTTCTGGACCTTGGGTTGGTGAATCTGGTGGAGCTTATAATAGTGGTGGCAAAACCACTTCACATACCTTTGTCAATGGCTTCTGGTAACTCTTCATAGCAAGTCTGATATAGTAAATAACTCTTCCTCTCCGTTGGCTAGAATGTCTAATGTAGTAATCTTTGTGTTGCAGGTATTTGGATCAACTCGGAATGACATCAACTTTCAACCATAAGGTATACTGCAGACAATCCTTAATTGGTGGAAACTATGGTCTTCTCAACACTACAAGTTTCATCCCAAATCCGGATTACTATGGGTATTTAACGCGATTCTCATGATCTCATATCGCCTTTTCTCATATTATAAGTCTAGCTGTTTTACAAGGTTTTTTTCTGATAACTTTTGCAGTGCTCTTTTGTGGCATAAGCTCATGGGAAAGAATGTGCTTTCTACTACTCATGAGGGCTCGCCTTACTTGCGCACTTATGCTCATTGCTCAAAGACAAGTGTAAGATACAACATTATCAAGAATTTCAACTTTACTATGATCTTATTAAGTATAACAAGATTTTAACAGTTGGAGAAAACATCTGTATTTATTTGTGTTTTCAGGGTGTTACAGTTCTATTAATTAACATGGACAAGTCGACAACATTTGAAGTATCTGTGGTAGATGACTTGAACATGTATCCTAGTAGGATTGAGCCTATACATCAAAGGGAAGAGTACCATTTGACACCAAAAGATGGCAACATTCAAAGTGATGTTTTGTTGCTAAATGGCACTCCATTGAAGCTCACTGCCTCATTCGACATCCCAGAAATGAATCCTCAGCTCGTTGAACCAACGTTGCCTATCTCCGTTGCTCCTCGTTCTATCGTCTTTGCCACCTTGAGAGGGTTCCAAGCTCCTGCTTGTGCATAGATAATTTACAAATTTAATTTAGTTTTAGATTAGGATAAAGACATTAGATCATTTTCATCAACATGAAGTTTCAGATCAAACTTAATACTTTGTTTTATTTTTCTAGTAAGTTGCTTGATATTACATTCTCAGTTTTGTTTTCTTTCTTTCTTCTATGGGATTCTGATAAAGGAATTTGCATCTATATAAAAGGAATCTAAATCACTTCAAGAAAAAGCAAACCATTTAACAGAAGAAAAGAATGCTTGATATCTTTGTTTTCAAGATCCAAAACCAAGCCTTGCATGCAAAGATATCTTCTTTAATAAGTACATGCAAAGATAACAAAAAGCAGAACACAGCTTTTATCAAACTGAAAAAGAAAGCTTCCTTTTTTCTCCTGTGCTTCTCCTTCAAATTTCACTATTATCAAATCTTTGAGATATCAAAATAAGGTCTTCTATACAAAGAAAAAATGGATATGCTTAAGCAAATGAGGTAACGTAACACGTCAACTTCAAATTCTAGCATAGAGATATAGCTTTTTCGCATTACAATTAATATACTGTTCTAGGGTGAGATTCTCCGGTGTAGGAGAAGAAGAGAAAGGAGGAAGCAGCAGCACAAGAGATAGAACAATACCACCGCAGAAAACTCAACCTTTTAAAGGTAGTAACCTAGACTCAAAATCTCAATCTTAGGAAAACAAGAACATTGTAATAGTAAAACTTCTGAATAATACTAAAAGTTTGGTTTTTGTTTTTGGCAGAGACAAAAAGAGCACCTAGCTGGTTGTACAGACAGTTTATAAGAACAATGAGTCGCGATTATGATTCTAGCGATAGTGTTGACTATCCAGCTGCGGTGGCTGCAGCTGCATTTGCTGTAAAATCAATCGAAGACAAGAGTGAAAAAGACCACAGAAGGACAAATAGTGGAGGAGCTGATAAACCTTTTACCAAGACTAAAACTAAAGCAGATGATATTATCCCTAAGAAACCCGAAAAGTTCTCAGGTAGGAAGAAATCTTGCAAAATTTCCATTATTATTATTAGTAGTATTTCTTTTTTGCTGTATAATGGTGGTGTGGGGGCCTACTTGTACGAACCTCTAATACTTCATCGTAAGCCCGTTACCTCCCACCAACGCAGGTATTAGGTAATTTTGTCCCCCAAGATTAAAGCGGATGTGAAGTAACAACCTAACGTTGAATTTGATCCCCGGTCTCACACAGTTAAATTTATAGGTCTTTATTACTACTTTGTAACATAACTTTCTTCTTAACATTGAATCTTATCAGATGAAGTTTCAAAACCAAGACCAAAACTTCCAGATAAAAGTGTGCCAATAAGGACAGCAACAATCAATCCAGAGCCACTTAACACTGTTCCATCTATTAAAAAGAAACCAACTTTTGGAGATACCAAACATGAAAGTGAAGTTGCTGAAAAGGCCAAAAGAGTTCCATCTATTAAAAAGACACCCACTTTTGGAGATACCAAACATGAAAGTGAAGTATCTGAAAAGGCCAAAAGAGTTCCATCAATGAAGAAAACTTCAACATTTCCAGACCAAAGCATTGATATCAAAGCTCCCAAAGCTCCTGAGGTTCCTGTTCGGCCAACTAGACAATCTTCATCTCAAACAGGCATGGCTAAAGGGCAAAATATAATGAAGCTTGGAAGTGGAAATTCTAAGGCAGATATTTGGGAGAAAGAAGAGATGGAGAAGATCACAGAAAGGTATTTTGTTAAACTGATGCCTTATAATTGACATCACACTAAAAACTTTCATTTTAGCCGAGGGTCAATAGTAAACAACCTCTTTGCCCTCTCACGGTAAGGTAAGGCTATGTGCATTTAGTGTTGTCCCCAAACCCCACAAGTGGAAATTTACTATGTTTGTTGTTGTTGTTGTACACCAAAAACTTTGATTCATACCCTTATCACTAAACTTTGCCTCCTTTCTTATTTTGATTTTTATAAAGAAAAAAAATTGGTGAAAGCTAATGTATTTTTCGTAACTTATTAGCTTTAGTTCTTCCAAATTTGCATAATTCTAAGGGCAGCTCGGTGCACTAAGCTAGCACTATACACGGGGTCCGAAGAAGAGGTCGGACCACAAAATTTATATAATTCTCAAACCCCAAATTTGATTTTGTATATTTTGGTTTACATTGCATTTTGACCCGTCGATTTACACTATTTTGACCAATTTTTACCCAATAATTTGATGGTTTGTTCCCGGGTTTAACCTGTTGAGTCAAGTCAACATGCGGGTCATAGCCCAATCCATTCAAACCTTGACGAGTTGGCCAGGTTATTAGAAAATGGGTTGATTTTGCCACCTCTAGCTGCAATATAAACATAGTCAAGGAGTTAACAATAATACTATTCTCTAACCTCAAAACAGGAAATGGGCTGATTTTGGTTGTTCTATTATATATGACCTACTTCTTTACCCTTTTACTAAAAAGAGAAGTTTCAGGTACAAGAAGCTCATAACAGAAATTGTGGAATGGGAAACTAAGAAGAAGAAAAAGGCAAAGAGAGATTTGGAGAGAATTGAGGTAGACTCCCATCTTAAATTTTTTGTTATAGTTAATCTGCTGGAATTCATTTATTTACCAACACACTGAATGAAATTACAGGCTGAAATATTGTCAAATAAAAACAATATGAAATTACAGGCCAAATTAAACAGGCGTAGGGCGAAAGCCATGCGACATTTCAACAATGAAGTTGAAAGGATTGAAAGCATTGCAGGAGGAGCCAAAGAACAAGCAGATCAAAATCGCGAAAACGAAGAGCTTAAGGTTAAAGAGAAGGCAAATAAGATCAGATCAACTGGGAAAATGCCAGCAACATGTTTATGCTTTTAAATACTACCCTTCATAATAAAGCTGTAAAAATTTTAGAGATGGCTTTTCTACAGTGAAAAACATGTATATATATACTGAGGCACAACACTCAGCCGTATATAAGCTTTCATAAGATCATCACAAGTCAATACTGTTATAGTAGAAAAAATTGAATGTGAAAGGATCAGGCTGTGAACCGCGATATCATAAGTCCAATAACAACAGCAGATTCAAATTTTCAAGGAAAATTAACATTAACTTCCACGAAAAACCAACAAATATTTACAACATCTCTTGATATAAAGACTAAGATCAAACTGATGAGACATTGTTTACTAGTGCAAGCAGTACTTTGTATTACAGACTCGAAACTCTAAGAAATAATTCTCAAACAAATTGAACCGGCTACATTTCAAGCAGTAATCTCTCTCACCAACCAATCCAGAGCAGGATAAGCGAAGTATAATACTAGCAAAGATGGAAGTCCAAAGAGAATTGTGATCAGTAGGTATAGAAGTAGGATGCCCACACTGGAAGGTATCACGAATATAACAACCAGAAGAAGTACAATAACCAACGGAAACTTGGATGTCAGCCGGAAAAAGAAATCAAGGGACTTCTGAAGAGAAAACTGGGACCTTTGCATTGTAGTGATACCACTTGTATTGCTAGTTCTAGGACCAGTAGCGCTAGACACTGAAGAGCCTACGCGATGAGTCCGCCTGCAGTTCGTGACAGAAGTCTGGTTCCCGGTAACTGAAGTTTGATCCCTGTAAATGGCAGATGGAGACGTCACCCTGTCGCCATTTCTGCTTTCCACCATCCAGAGGAGGAAGAAGTTCTTGCTAGGAAACTTGAGATTTCCCTGGTAAAACAACCGAAGTGTCAGCAAATTGCACCATGGGCAGGAAATGAATAATGGAATCTGGACTTGTTGAGTGGAAATCTTCACAGAAGCCGGTTTAAGTCCCAACAGACAATTCTTGCAAAGAGAGTGGCCACACCATAATACATAGGGAACATTCTCGACAATGTTAAATGATTCCCAACATATTGGGCATTCTAGTCCTTCCTCGGAGCTGTCATTAGAACAGACATCATCATCATCTGAATATTCATGACAAGTTTGACTGGGCGCAGCAGAATCCTTCTTCTGACCGAAGCTTGTGATGGCATTTGAAATGGATTTCCACATAGCACAATGAAACAAGTGCTATAAGGATCTGATAGGAAGAACTTGTTCAATGTAAAGCACCTCTTTTGGTGCTCTTTTGAACCTGAAATATAGAGCAAAAAGAACTGCAGCATTTATCAGCCATCTCTAAGCAAACAATTATGGAGAAAGAGAAGCGATGATGTTTACATGCCTCATAAAACTGCAATCATAACCCTCTCAAATATCTTTCAAAGGCAAAAACGAATAGATCCACTTTATTGTTCCTGCTGCCAATCAATACGTGTCAGCAAAAAGAAAAAAAGTACATATTCCCTAAATCCCTATTAAAAATATCAGCTCCCTATCCAAAAAGAAAATCCTGAATTGGACCTTGTTTCCCCTCTAAGTGGTGAAAATTGTAACCAAGGCCAAATTAATTCCTCCAAATGAACCCTTTCAATGGTATGGGCAGATGGGCTATTTACTGCTATATTGAACAGAAAAAGGGACTTTTACATGGCAGCCGCACCTTTAATGCTAGTTGTAAATCATATATTCTATATGCTGATAAAAAGAATGCAATTACAAGACAGAAGAGAAACCTTGAGAGAAAGATCTCTTGTTTGTGGTCTCTACCAATAGCTTGAAGAACGGCACTGATATGAGAGAGTTGCATGAGAGTTTCCAGACATACCACCAAATATTGAGGCATGCAAATAGAAGTCCATGTATTAGATAACAAAAGTATCATGACTGCTTCTAGGCATAGCTCATGCCCGTGCAGCACAGGAGCTCACCTAACTCTATGTCAACTTACAACACCACGGGGGCTATGGAATCGTCTATTTGGTTTTCATGTTTCCTTATCTTTTCAATGCCCAATAATTTGTTTTTCAAGACAAATTAGGGGTCCTCTAAAACTATTATCTAATCTCACCATTATCCTTAATAAAAAATCTCTAACCAAACTGAAAAAGCTCTTCGGAAACACCAACACTCAAATATAAGTTTTACAAGAACAACTAAAACTTAGTCTCAACTACTTGGTATCGCCTATATGGATCCTTTGCTTCCCATGTGTTCTCCTTTTAGCTAAATCTACGTGAATTTCGAGAGATTCTAAGTCTTCGAAACAACTTTCTTCCATGAGATTTTAACTCTATGTTGTCCTCTTTCTTTGGGTGTGGATAAGATAAGGTACTCTTTTCTTATCACAGAGAAATCTCTGAGGGTTAATTAGCGCATGGTTTGAAACTCAGTAGATGATGGGCCCATCCCTCTACCTTTCTGCTTATATACCAAATTTTTGTTAGTCCATCTTGTCTTCTTGTAATAGCTTCACGCGTCATATCAAACATATCCACCAGTGCATTTGAAGGCCAAAATAGGAACAAGTCATTTTAGGCAATCTTTTTTATGTTATCATCTCTACTCGCACACTTTTTTTTTTTGATGACCGAGAAATCCGTCTGGGGCCGATTCTTTGGACCAACCGCAACCTTCAAAACTCGGTGGATAATGGGTCCGCCCCTCTACCCTTCTCCACTTAAATACCAGGCTTTGCTTTGCATGGTGTGGGGGCTTGAACCTGTGACCTAAGACACAAATCCACCACTCTTTGCCACTTGAGCTAAGCCCTGGGGGCATCTCTACTCGCACCCTAGGTAGCGATATTTCAAATCTTGTTTAATTTTAAATGACTACACATCCATCTTAACATTCAAATCTTTACACCAATCATCCTGTGGATATTTTAGTGCTTCACTCCTATAAAACATCATTGTCTCACAACGTTTTTATATAACTTGCCTTTCATTATGGTGGGTGTCTTCTTATCGCATAACACTCCTATAGCAACCCTCCATCCAGTCACCCTATTTTAATTCCACATATTATGTCTTCATCTAAGGAATGAGTGCATTATCCTTTAAAGTTTTTACCTTATAATTTGTAATCATTAATCACATTCTAATTTCACAATTGTTGCAATATATTATGGAAATCTATCATATATGCATACATCAATCTACCCCTCTGTTGGTAGTTAGACTAATTCCTTCATTACAAAATTATGATCTGAGAACAGATAATGCTCAAAAGGAGATATCTTAAGATTCTTAACAAGTAGTACAAGACTCAGCCCTTGGTTACTCCTTCAACCATTCCATTCTAGAAATAAACACTCTTAGAGGCGAAATGACGACCTTAATTGCTAAAGCTCATTTTATTACAACAAGACAATGTCTTAATCCCAAGTTAGTTGGAGTCGACTTTATGAATTCTCACAACTATGTAAACTCCATTCAGACCCGTATCAGTGCAATATGTAAAAGTGTAGATTCTCTAGCACTAGATATTCTCTACATTTTCTACAGGCATACAAATCTCTAACAAGACTATAGCCTATATCTATCTTTTCTTCCATTGCACACTTTTCGTGCTAAATCTGCATGTATTTCAAGAGATTGTTGGTCTATCTAGACAACTTCCTAATACCTTATCCCCTTTAACACATCCATCACCATTGTTTCACACCTATAAATTGGAGCAGTGAGAGGTCGATGTAGGACATGAACCAAATCATGTCAACCGACCTTCTCTTATTTTTACTCTTTATATGTGCTATTAGCATATTCTTCAGAACGTGATCATTGCTAATCTTGTCTAAGTTTGTACTAATGCACATTAAATTTGCAAATAATCACAACTCTGGGATCTGAACCCATGCCCTCTTGGACCAGAGCTTAAATCCGACACCTTAGACCACTCTACTTCATTTTACACTTCCAAAAAGTTAAGTAATCCAATGACAAGAACTGAGCCAAACATTCACTAACAAATGCATACCAACGCAGATTCATCAGCAAATTTTCAAAATCCAAACTTTCTTTCTACCCCTTCTTCTCAAACTAAAATTAAATACACAAAACAAGAGAACAAAAAAAATCAAGAAGCTAAAAACCCAAAAAGGGTTAGAGCTAGAATTTGAATTCCAGAATACTTGGCAGATCAATAGCATTGAACCAATTACAAAATACCCAAAATAATTCAAACCAAGAAATGGATTAATCTCACACGTAACAACAATTTCAAGGCATAATAAACCCACAAATCTCATAAAAATCCAATCTTGAAATTTAGTCACCATCATAACAAGATAAAAAAGAATAAAAAATTGCAGAATCAGAATAAGAATCAAAGATTCAAGAAACAGTGATGTGATTCATGTGATAAGGAAATGAACTTACTTGAATTAATGGGTGATTATAAAATTGCCAAAGAATTATACAGAAAGAGAAAAGAGAGAGAGAGAGACCAAAAGAGAGAAAATGGGAATTTTTGTGTAAGGTCTCTCTCTTCTTTTTTTCTCTCTGTACGTTTTCGGAGGAATCTGTGTGAGGAGATTTTACGCAGGACTATACTGTAGATACGAGGAAGCCAAGTGGAAATATTTGATTTTCTGTTTTCTTTTCATATATTTTTAGACCTTTTTTATTTTTTTTTGTTTTGGTGGGGAATTAGGTGTACTATTTTTTCTTGTCTTACCAATTTTGGAAATTTGTAAGAATAGATTCTTGCTAATATTATTATGTACTACTTTGACTGATAACTATATTAAATGTAAGCACATGAGAAATTTGTTAAAATTGTTCTTTTTGTTTATTTTAATTTCTGGTTCTTTTTTGTTTATTTGGTAGCGATTTTTCATTATTCTTAATTGTTAATTTCTCCTTTGTCTTTTTTTCTTCTTCTTAAGTGAGAAGAATTATAAAACCGTCAAGGATTTCATTTTTTCATTTTTTTATATTTGTTAAAAAAGGAAAAAATAAAAAATCACAAACATCATTAGTGTTTTCTTTAAGTGTTAATAAAAACAAACGACATCACATTAAACAAAACGGAAAAAATCACAAACCACAAACTTCGTTTGCAGATATTGCATGTTAGCTGCATAGTTTTTAAAATATCCCTAGAGAAATGTTTGAAATATCCTGAAAGATGTTTGAAACATAGTGATATAATTAATATGCAGATGTTTTTATATATCCTAAACATCCTAAACACTTTACATTTGAGAGGATCTTTGAGACATCCTGGTAGATGCTTAAACATCTCTTAGGTTATTCATTCAAACTGAATTCTTTAAACAATCTATATATATTTATAAAGGAGGGACCTTAAGGAGTGATGTGGCATCTTTTATTGATTAGAAAATGTATTTATCTATTATTTCAATTTTTTAGGAATTTAAACACAATAAACTCAATTACTAAAAACTTTTATAAAAAAAAGGAAAAAGGCCCAAAAATGACCTTGTGGTATTCGAAATGGATCAATTATAACCCCCGTTTAAATTTGAATCCAAAAATGACCCTGCCGTTATAAAATGAGTCTAATAATGCCCTTGTGTTATTCAAAATGGATCAATAATGCCCTGGATTTTTTTTTTAAAATACTTTTAAAAACTGAAAAATATATATTCTGTGAAAACTAGAAAAAGAAAGGAATTTGCAAAATATATATTTTTAAGTCTTTTCAGTTTTTTTAAAGTATTTATTTTGTAAAAATTGAAAAAAATATATTTTTTTAAAAAACTGGAAAAACAAATTCTCCTAAAACGGTGGACTACATATGCATTAGTTTTAAAAAATAAACATATTTTGCAAAATCTTTTTTTTTTAATTTGACAGTTCAATATTTTTTCGATTTATTTTTATAAAATTAAAAATCTACCATAATTATCGGTACAGTTATAGATTTATATAAAAACGTACGGTTTTATTAAAAAAAACCTAAAAATCGGTTCGGCACGGTACGATTATATCGGTTTAGTCGGTTTTTAAATATTTATTTACAGTTTTAAATATTCATTTACACTGGCATATAACTGTAAATGAATATTTAAAAACTGACTAAACCGACATAATTGTACCGTGCCAAACTGATTTTTAGGTTTTTTTAATAAAACCGTATATTTTTATATAAATCTATAACTGTACCGATAATTATGGTAGATTTTTTATTTTATAAAAAAAATCGAAAACATATTGAACCGTCAAATTGAAAAAAAAAGATTTTGTAAAATAGTTTTATTTTTTTAAAACTAATGCATATGTAGTCCACTGCTTTAGGAGAGTTTTGTTTTTCCAGTTTTTTAAAAAAATATTTTTTTTTCCAGTTTTTTAAAAAAATATTTTTTTTTCCAGTTGTTACAAAACAAATACTTTAAAAAAACTGAAAAGACTTAAAAATATATATTTTGCAAATTCCTTTCTTTTTCTAGTTTTTACAGAATATATATTTTTCAGTTTTTAAAAGCATTTTAAAAAAAAAATCAGGGCATTATTGATCCATTTTGAATCACACAAGGGCATTATTAGACCCATTTTATAACGGCAGGGTCATTTTTGGATTCAAATTTAAACGGGGGTTATAATTGATCCATTTCGAATACTACAAGGTCATTTTTGGGCCTTTTCCCTAAAAACAAAATCCATTACAACTGAATTTAGAAAAGGTGTGTCTTTCAAATTTCTGGAGAAACGTTTCAAACCAAAACTTCACTTCAACCCAACATTATATTCTCTTCCCCCAACTATTGTGCAGCATCTCTATGAAATTGAACATTGCATCTCTATGAAATTGAACTTTGGAATGTGTTTACCCGAAAAACGGATAGAGTTGAATTTATACGTGGTTCTAAGGTACGCGGTATAACTTGACACAAATCAGAAAAGTAAGTAGAAATATATAGAATATTGAATGTAAAGAATGAAATACGAACAAAATTGAATAGAAAGCGATTTTATGAACAAGCAAGATGAATCAATGTATAAAACTCACAAGAGGATAATCTCTACTGTATTTCTCTGTGAATAATATCTGAATATGAGAGTGTATGAATGCCTTCATGTTGGATCCCCCTCCAGAAATGTTAGTAATTCCTCTTATAGTGGAGAAAACCCTAATTTAGATATAAAAATATATAGTGGAGATCTCATGATAGATTAGTTAATTGACTTTTCTTTAATTACCGCCGAGATTCTCTCTTTTAGTGCGGTTGTAACGGCTCTTGTCTCTTAGCTCGACCTTGATGGGACTTGGTATTGATCGATCTCCAGATTTAGAAATCGATATGGACTTGAGTTCGATATTGACTCGGGGCCCGGTGTTGACTTGGGCTCGATATTGACCGATCTCTGGCTCTTAAGCTCGATAACACCGCTTCACATCATAGTTCGATTTGGACCCGAGCTTGATAATGATCGAGCTTGGTATTTGATCGGTGCCTGAAATTTGAGCTCGGTAACTTGGCTTCAGATCTCATCTCGATATTATGAAGATGACCTTCGATCCATTATGTCCATTATGTTCCAATCTTGATTAATTATTTGAAGATCGAAACCGATTTTGACCGTATACTGTTTCCTAATTTTCCTGCATGCCCTGAATTACACACGATGAGAAAGGTCAGAAGGTATGAATCATCATGTTTGATTGGTCTTTGACTTCATGTGTATCTGTATTAAATTTCTTTTTTACTTTTTTCAGTGGCAGTCCTTTTATTCTGTTCCCAAATCAGAATGGACATCCGATTCAAAAAGTGCTTTAGTGGAACCACATCTACTGAAAATGGTGCACGTTATCTCTTCGCATTTAGCCTTCTAACTATGTGCTTGCATTATTGTTTGAATTTTCTCTATGTGCATGCATGGTGTCACTCCAGTGTCTTCGTTTTTCTCTTTAATCCTTTTTATTCTTTATTTATAGGAAAAGNTGGAACCACATCTACTCAAAATGGTGCACGTTATCTCTTCGCATTTAGCCTTCTAACTATGTGCTTGCATTATTGTTTGAATTTTCTCTGTGTGCATGCTTGGTGTCACTCCAGTGTCTTCGTTTTTCTCTTTAATCCTTTCTATTCTTTATTTATAGGAAAAATGATGGGTCTATTAGAGTTGTAGAAGGATTTAAATAAAAAAAGGAAAGTATGCTTTGGTGATTTTATCGGAAAGAAGAACGATAGTTTTGGAGAAGAAATTAGATGAGGAAGAATGTGATTTGACTAGTGAGAAGATAATGGTAAGGTAAAACAGAGTAGCTTATTTTTTTCTTTTTTGTCGGTAACGTTCGGTCTCTCTCTCGGCTCATGTAGTAAACTTGCATTTAGTTGAATCATATTTTTTGTAAATTTTTTGCTTTATGAAAAGATATTAAATTAAATTAGGCTCACGCTCATTGTAACAAGTGTAAATGCTTAATATTTTCCAACACGTCGATTAATTTGATTAAGGTAAAACAACAAAGAAAAGGATGGTTGTTGAAAATGAGTGTCGATATGCATTTGCGTGCGCGTATTTACTGCTATAACTTCATCTTATCATGTTACATGACAAGTTTATTAATGTCCTATGACGTTTACTTTGGTCTTTTAAATGAAAGATGAAAGTAATTGTTAATCAGTACATCCTATTGTAACAACCTCCAAATATGAACTCTCACGATAACAGAAGAAGACTGATTGTTCAATTAATAACCAAAATATAGAAGTAAAGTTAAAGAAGGATAGAAGAATAGTAACCTAGAAGAAAAGGGGTGGGAATGCAGAGGATACAGAATAGGGGTTGAGAAATAAAAGACAACTCTATCAATAACATAGCATACCTAATTTCACCAAGCCTACTACTACTTATTATTTTTTCATTTGCTCAATTCTTTCCTCACGTGCCCTTATCCCAGGGTCCCACATGTAATTTGCTAATTTTTTCAATGTACCTGTCATGAGATTATTTTCATTCATAACAATACCTCCGTCCTCAATAAGAACCTTGTCCTCAAGCTTCGAGCAGAGCAACATTGATAGGATAACAGTGATTATGCCAAGACTTAAATGTGTCTCAGGGGTTGCACCAACAAAGATATGGGTCGACAAAACCGCTGGCAAACAAATCCCATGAGACTAATATTGTAAAGCTCAATGTCGGAATAGGTAACACCTTTGCGTTAACAATTGGATCAAATGGAGCAGTAGTTGGGATCCCACAAGCGAATTCTCGAAAAATAGCATCGACTTCAGCCACATTTAGGGTGACAACACATTGTTCCACTACATGTCTAGCCAAGATAGGACATAATCTCTTCAAAGTCTCCTGGTAAGCATGATCTCTTAGGATAATGGAAAACTTTCTTTGTTGCTGGACATGCAAGGCAGGTGATCCTAAGAACATCTCAACAGATTTGCTAGCAGTTGGGTCATCTGTAGGAGCTTGCATATTTTTAATCAAGGTCTGCCACCATATCGACTCAATGATCCACGAGAAAAGCCAAGATGTGACTCTCTCTAAGTCAATTGTTGAAGTGCTCTCGTCATGCCAATCAACAATAGATTGCAAAAGGTCACACTTGCTTGATTGTTTGGTTCTTAGAATAAATTTAATGAGTCCCTTCGAGCTCATATTTACCAGATGAACATCCAAAACATCCAAATCACAATCCCCACAAGAGCTGCACCAGCTTCATAGCGATGGTGTCGAGAAGGTCATTTTCTTCTCTTGCAAACCAGCCATGAAGAGTTGTGCAGAGATAGAATTTCAGTTCTTCAAGCTCACTATCTATCTTAGGCTCACAATCCGCACGCAATGTCATTTTCAACCCATCATGCATACATTTCTCAAAATCCACAATAATGTGAAAGCCTTCACTTTCGAGCCTCTTAATGGGGAATTGGTAACAAACATACTCAATCATATGTTGAAATATTCCTTGACCATGATGCTCAAAATCAACAAGTGCACCAACACCTCTTACTACTTTCTCTTCCTCGTGTATTGAGCCCTTACCAAAAAGTTGGCTAAAACTGTCTTTGATGTTCATTCTAGCACCTCTACTTCCAATAGCAGGATTTGAGAGTGTCAAGTTTTCAAGGTCCATTGCAGTAGTATAACTTTGATGTCCATCAGTGTTGTAGATCGCATGTGGCGCAAAAATAATTGCTCGCCAACCAATTGCAACAACATAAGAGCTCAAGGGTGAAGTAAAGACAAGCCAATATCCGGAGTTCGTATCAAGGAAGTCACCGACATATGCTTGAAATGTTGCATCCACATTCGCAAGAGGAATTTCCAGCGCAGTGCTACTGGGCTGGAAAAACTCGGCAGCCACAGTAATCATCTCACTATAACTGGGATAGACAATAGTTGGCGGTATGGAAGATGCAAACACAATGGGCAATTTGTTGTAAATCATGTCGTCAAACATCCCTCTCCAATTGTCCAGCCAACTAAATTTGATATTGTCACGACCCAAAATCTCACCACAGGCTTCGTGATAGCGTTTAGTTTCTAAGACTAGGTAAGGCAAGTACAATTACATTTCAAGCCATTTTTTTAAAACATATAATTTAATACAACCTCCCAAGACTGGTAATACTGAGTCACGAACTCTAACTGAATACATGAAATTATCTCAAGGATCGAATACTCAATACCGTTTGAATAATAGTTAATACTACAATAAATTTGAAAGACTCCAAGGAACTGCGACGACCAAACAGCTCTACCTTGAATCCTTGCGATCTCACTTTAACTCTGTCCGAGTCTGATAGCTCCAAAACCTGGCTCTGTCCAAAAATATGCAGAAGTGTAGTATGAGTACACCACGGTCGGTACCCAGTAAGTATCAAGACTAACTTCAGTGGAGTAGAGACGAGGTACCGTCAAGACACTCACTAGTCTAATAACCTGTGCAATATAGTATACAAAATAATAGGAAACAAATAACAATAAGGGCAACACAAACAACCATTAATATTCCTCAACAAATGATAAATACAAGTACACCCAATTAAATCAAGTCCTTCAAATATAAATATAAATCTTTCGCCTATATGCTTCTCAAATAATACTCTTCAGGATATAATACTTTTCAATAAATATATTTTGAACATACTTCCTTCAAATAAATATCTTTCAAATAAATCTTTTTCGAATATAATTCCTTCAATAAATATCTTTCAAATATAATTCTTTCAAATAAAACATTTTCAAATGTAATTCCTTCGAATAAGTATCTTTCGAATAAAAGTCACCATGTGACACCTTATTTCAAAGTCATAAAGTACGGGTCTAAACCCAATTTTATATTTTCATGGCACCTCGAGCCAATTTCTTTATCACAACCGCACGGACAACTCACGTACCAATATCATCATCATTTAACCACGACACCTCGTGCCCACCTTTCATATCACAACTGCACGGACAATTCACGTGCCAATATCATCATGTTTTTTACTCTCGAACCTCGTACCCACATTTTATTTCATAATCCGCCTGGCAATAGCCACAGGCTCCTAATTTTAACATAAATCAGATTGTTATCAATTTACCAACAACAAGACAAATTGCACAAGGTATAAAAATAAACACAAGGAATACCCCAACATCACATAAAAATTACCAACACAATAACTCCACATCATCACATATCATCCCTGACAATAGCCACCCTTATCTCTCCTATAGCCACCCTTATCATTCATATAATTGCCTCCCTTATCCCTCCACCCTCACAATATCAATAACCACCCTTATCGCTCCTATAGCCACCCTTATTTCTCCTACAACCACCCTTATCGCTCCTACAACCACCCTTATTGCTCCGCCCAGACAATATCCTAACACACATAACAATAGTGAAATGCCTCCCTTATACCCACATAATATCAACAGTGAAATGCCACCCTTATATCCTCAAAATAATAACTCAATTAACACAACAATTTATACGGAATATTATTGCGATAACGCAACAAAATCAATTCATATCACAATTTTTCCAACGGCCACAACCAATTCCAAGGATATAACAAAATCAATTAATTTCACAATAAATAGCCCAAGGCTCCACACACTGTGTATAAAACCTCAAAAATAATTAACTAAGATAGAAAATAATCAGCATAAGGAAATACTTTTATTAATTCAAATATTGATAATTATATTAACACTTCTACTTAAGCTTGCTTAATTAATTATTTGCATAGGAAAAATTCATAATGAAATTAAATTCTAAGAAATATCAAATCATCAAACTCACGGAATTCACATAAATATACAAGTAAAAAGTACATCAAATTGTCATATAAAAACAAATTCAATATATGTGAGTTGAGGCATAGCAAATGGATGATTAAATAAATGCTAACAATTATCCAATTTACTACACAATATGGCCAAGACTTTAACTCAATAAATTTTGCACATATAAGCCCGAGTACGTACTCGTCACCTCACATACACGGCATTTCATATTTCACAAATGGCACATAAGACTCAATGTCTAAGGGGTAATTTCCCCATTCAAGGTTAGGCAAGATACTTACCTTTTTGAACTTAGGCCGATATTCCAAAATAGCTTTTTCACGTGAATTGACCTTCAGACGACTCCAATCTTTCTTGAGCCTTCCTTACATTACTACGAGGTTCCGAAAATTCTAGCAACTTCGATCTATTTATAAACATAATAAAAGTGAACCATAATTACGAAAATTTTCATGGTTTCAGCTCATTTGAGCATTTTATCAAACACTAGGTGTGCAAATTTGGTTATAAAGTTGTTCTACAAGATTTTTTTCATTCCACAACCCAATCTTTACTTATTTTATCTCAACAATCTTCCCACAAACTTTATTGGTACAAGTATATATACATAATACTCTTACACCCAAGAATCATACTCTCAATCGCCAATCTTTTAACCCAAACTCGAAATTAAAAACTAAGGGTTGAATCTTACCTCTTAGATGAAGATCTTGTGATTAGCTTCCTTGATTATTGAAGATTAGATGATTAGAATGTTAGGTTCCCTACTTCTCTCTCTAAAATGCTCTTTCCTCTCTCTAAAACCCTAAGAAAAACACCCAAAAATAAGCCTCAAAGGCTATTTATTAAAATGAGACCGGATTATGAAAATAGAAAATTAACCCTTCGAAAGCAGGTTTGCGGTCATATAATGGACTGCAGAATGGGTATGCAGGCGGCACAATAGTCGCAAAAATCGGTGCCTAGAACTGGTCCACTCTGCGACCAGTTTGCAGTCGCAGAAGCAGTTTCGCGATCGCATAATTATTCTGCGATAGCAAAATTGGTCGCAAAATCGCATTTTTCCAACCTTTGGTAATTTGGTCATAATATCTTGTAGGAATGTCCAAATGATGAAAGGTTTGAAGCGTTAGAAACTAGACTCAAATATATTTCATTTGATAGGAAATACACCATATAACACTTCGTATCATGAGAGTTATGCTCATTTGAAGTTAGGTCTTGTGCGAACTCACTTGAAACTTTAGTCTATTGCGAAATTTCCAACTTCTACATTCGATGCCAAAACTTATCGAATCAAGTCGGATTGACCTCAAATTTTGCACACAAGTCATAAATGACATAACGAACCTATTCAAAATTTCCTGAATCGGATTCCGACCTCGTTATCAAAAATTCAACCTTCGATAGAACTTTTCGAAAATCGTCTATTTTCCAACTTTCGCCAAAAATGCGTTAAATTGTCCTACAGACTTCCAAATCCAAATCCGGACATACGCCTAAGTACGAAATCAACATACGAAACTATTGACATCATCAAAATTCTATTTTGGGGTCGTGTGCTCAAAAGTCAACTCTTCGTTCAAGTCTTTCCATTTAAGCTTCTAAATAAGAATTGTTCTATCAATTTATTTCCGAATCTGCCGAAAATCAAATTCGACCACACCCGCAGGTCATAATAAATATTACAAAGCTTCTCGAGACCTTAAGTCACAGAATGGGGCATTAATTCTTAAAATGACAAGTCGGGTCGCTACATCTCCACCTTATAAACATACGCTCGTCCTCGAACGTGCCAAGAATCTTTCTGAGGACATTAGATTACTGAGTGTATTCTTACACACATACTCGTGGGTGATTCTACGTTCCGCAATTTAACATGGGTCCGACAACACCATCTCATTTGAGATTATTTCTTTTATCCATACTTATAAACTTTAAAACCAATTTCTTATACTCCAAACATTTTCAAAATGCCTGATTTTTACATCAACGCACGGTATTAGTCTCAATTGGCTATAGAAACTTGTGTTTACGCACACATATACTTTCTTGATAGTGTTGAAGTACTTCAAAATGTTTTTGGGGTGTTACATTCTCCTCCACTTAGGATCATTCGCCCTTGAATGAGAAGTAGAGTTGACCCTCAAACACATAACATAACATATCTCTTCTTTCGCACATCTCAATCCCCCAAATTTTACTAACTCCCAAATTTTTTCAGAAATTTCGGCAGAGGCTCCCTTGTAATTGGGCCTATCCACCTGCCAGAGCAACACCAAAACAACTCCTAACAACACATACACAACCCAACAAAGCACCATAATTTATATATCAATGATACTAATCTCAGCATTACAAGCACTGCATTATCATAATGATAGCTGGACATGAAACACATCATATGCATGCACATAACTACATCTCTGGTCTTAATAGTTGTTCATAATCGATTACAACATCGCCAATTAACCTCATGTTAGCAAAAATCTCATTCCAACCCTCCACTTTACTAACAACGAGATACGAGACATGAATACCTTATAATTATTTACCAAATTAACGAGTCACATTTTTATGCCACCTGGGCACTCACCGCGTAAGTTAAAAATTCATAATTACAGCACGAATTTGGCAAATTATGCACAGAGAAATTCATACAGGAATTTTTAAATAAGTCTAATAGGTATGACTCCCTATAAGTACTATAGTACAAATTTAATTTCACAAGGGAGAGTTTAAACACATAAATTTTCATCACAAGGATCTCGCCCTTATATAACTTTCACAACGGCTCGTAGCTCGGTTTAAAAATATCCAATCATATTAAAATGCGAGGATCTCGTCCTCGGTTCTGAATCACAAGTAATATGCACATCGTGCCAATCGAAATATTCCATTTTCTTCTTTTAAATAATTTCCGTTAAACAAAATCACAACACATAATGAACCCTCATACCGGTAGGGAATATAATTCACAATTGAAATCCATTATCCGAAAAATACATCAAACTCACCGAAATGATTAACACAAGTCACTTTTAGCCTCACAACTATTTTTAGTGACCAACACATAATGACAGACATAACTATCTCCATATAATCTCCCAACAAGAGTATTCACATAAGTAGATTTTAGGATTACGAAGCTCACTCATGAGTGAAGCATATTAGGAGGGCTTGCCTTGATATTCAGAACCGAATCAAATTAAGGAAAAATATCCTTTTATAACAATTCAGGATCATACCTGTAAAGACACCATCTGGTTTAGTGGCCTCAACCACACCATAGCGAATATATTAACGGGCTGGGATTCCCTCTCTAGGGCGCCCTCTACCCACATGTCCTCCACCCCTAACTAGTTGTGCACGTGGGGTAGTAACTGTATTGGGGCCCACATCCTGAGTGTTCTAATAAAATTCACCCATCCCAAGACTGGGACAATCTCTCATAATGTGCCTAGTATCACCGCACTCATAACAACCCCTCTGAGGTCGCGGTTGCTCGTACTGAGTCTGTGCTGGATAACTAGAATAACCACTGTAAGAATTTTGTGTAGGTGATGCACTATAAGAACTTACTGGAGCATCCCGAGTAATCTGATGTGCGGACCGAGCTGGCCGACTGCTCGAGCCTATGCCATAATGGGCCATAGCTGAGGAGTAAAATCCATTGAACCCTCCAGAGCTTCGAGACCTTTTGGCCTCCTTAAACTCTTTTTCCTCACCTAGAACACCCTCGATCCTCCTCGCAATCTCCATTACTTGTTGAAATGGAGTATTAGTTTGCAACTCTCGAGCCATGCATATTTTAAGATCATAATCGAGCCCCTTAATGAATCTGCGGACTCGTTCTCTAACTGTAGGAACCAAGATAGGTGCATGACGGGATAATTCACTGAACCTGATAGAATATTCTGATACTGTCAAAGTGCCCTGATACAACCGTTCAAACTCTGTGCGCCACGCATTCCGGAGAGTCTGGGGAACAAACTCTTTCAAAAACATTTCTGAAAATTTGAGCCCAAGTTGGTGGTGTTGCATCGGCTGGTCTACCTTCTTCATAAACTTGCCACCACCGATATGCTGCGCCTGGCAACTGAAATGTAGTAAAGTCAACTCCGCCCACTTCTACAATAACCATGGTGCGGAGAATACGGTGACACTTTTCTAGAAATCCTTGGGCATCCTCTAAAGCTGTGCCACTGGAAGTAGGTGGACTATAACTTTTAAACCGCTCAAGTCTCTTTCGTTCTACTTCTGATGCACCTGGCATGACCTCACACTGAACCGGAATAACAAGTTGTACCGGTACTACACCCAGAACTTGACCAATATGAATTCGCTGCTGTGGAGTACGAGCGGTAGGAGTCTGAACTCCTCTCCCAACCTGTGAAATATTTTGTGAAACGGAGATCAATACCGCGTGAGTCAATGTACCAAATATGTTTAGGAACTGTACTAAAGTCTCCGGAAATCCGGGGGTAACAACATGTGTCTCTGGTGCCTGTCCCCCAAATGGAGCAACTGGCAGCTCCTCAACTGCCCCTCTAACCGATATTCTAGATGTGACATGTGCCCTTTCTCGAACTCTACCTTGGCCCCGTCCTCTTGCGACCCTAGCAGTATGCGCGAATGCCTGCTCAGCTGACCCGATAACACGTCTCCTCACCATCTGTGAGAGAATAGAGATGCAAAGGTCTGAATTCCAAACTCAACAAATTCTACACGACAAGAATGAAAGAAGTGGAAATTTTCTAACAGTTCTGTAGCCTCTCGAAGATAAGTACAGGCGTCTCCGTACCGATATGCAAGACTCTATTAGACTCGTTCGTGACTCGTAGAACCTATGAACCTAGAGCTCTGATACCGATTTTTCATGACCCAAAATCCTACCACAGGCACCGTGATGGCACTTAGTCTCTAAGACTAGGTAAGTCAAGTACAATTACATTTCAAGCTATTTTTTTTAAAACATATAATTTAATACAACCTCCCAAGACTGGTAATACTGAGTCACGAGCTCTAACTGAATACATGAAATGATCTCAAGGATCGAATACTCAATACCGTTTGAATAATAATTAACAATATAATAAAATTGAAAGACTCCAAGGAACTGCAATGACCAAGCAGCTCTGCCTAGAATTCTTGCGATCTCACTTTAACTATGTCCGAGTCTGATAGCTCCAATACCTGGCTCTGCCCAAAAATATGCAGAAGTGTAGTATGAGTACACCACGGTCGGTACCCAGTAAGTATCAAGACTAACTTCAGTGGAGTAGAGACGAGGTACCGTCAAGACACTCACTAGTCTAATAACCTGTGCAATATAGTATACAAAATAATATGAAATAAATAACAATAAGGGCAACACAAATCAACCATTAATATTTCTCAACAAATGATAAATACAAGTACACCCAATTAAATCAAGTCCTTCAAATATAAATCTTTCGCCTATATGCTTCTCAAATAATACTCTTCAGGATATAATACTTTTCAATAAATATATTTTGAATATACTCCCTTCAAATAAATATCTTTCAAATAAATCTTTTTCGAATATAATTCCTTCAATAAATATCTTTCAAATATAATTCTTTCAAATAAAACATTTTCAAATGTAATTCCTTCGAATAAGTATCTTTCGAATAAAAGTCACCATGTGACACCTCATTTCAAAATCATAAAGTACGGGTCCAAACCCAATTTTATATTTCCACGGCACCCCGTGCCAATTTCTTTATCACAACCGCACGGACAACTCACGTGCCAATATCATCATCATTTAACCACGACACCTTGTGCCCACATTTCATATCACAACTGTACGGATAATTCACGTGCCAATATCATCATATTTTTTACTCCCGGCACCTCATACCCACACTTGATTTCATAATCCGCCTGGCAATAGCCACAGGCTCCCAATTGTAACATAAATCAGATTGTTATCAATCTACCAACAACTAAACAAATTGCACAAGGTATAAAAATAAACACAAGGAATACCCCAACATCACATGAAAATTACCAACATAATAACTCTACATCATCACATATCATTCCTGACAATAGCCACCCTTATCTCTCATATAGATACCCTTATCATTCCTATAATTGCCTCCATTATCCCTCCACCCTCACAATATCAATAGCCGCCCTTATTGCTCCTATAGTCACCCTTATTTCTCCTATAGCCACCCTTATCTCTCCTACAATCACCCTTATCGCTCCGCCCAGACAATATCCTAACACACATAACAATAGTGAAATGCCTCCCTTATACCCACATAATATCAACAGTGAAATGCCACCCTTATATCCTCAAAATAATAACTCAATTAACATAACAATTTACATGAAATATTATTACGACAATGTAACAAAATCAATTCATATCATAATTTGCCCAACGGCCACAACCAATTCCAAGGATATAACAAAATCAATTAACTTCACAACAAATAGCTCAAGGCTCCACACACTGTGTATAAAACCTCAAAACAATCAACAAAGATAGAAAATAATCAGCATATGGAAACGCCTTCATTAATTCAAATTTTGATAATTATATTAACAATTCTTCTTAAGCTTGCTTAATTACTTATTTGCATAGGGAAAATCCATAATGAAGTTGAATTCCAAGAAATATCATATCATCAAACTCACGGAATTCACATAAATATACAAGTAAAAAGTACATCAAATTTTTATATAAAAACACATTCAATATATGTGATTTGAGGCATAGGAAATGGATGAGTAAATAAATGCTAACAATTATTCAATTTACTACACAATATGACCAAGACTTTAACTCAATAAATTTTGCACTTATAAGCCCGAGTACGTACTTGTCACCTCGCGTACACGACATTTCATATTTCACAAATAGCACATAAGACTCAATGTCTAAGGGGTAATTCTCCCACTCAAGGTTAGGCAATATACTTACCTCTTTGAGCTTAGGCCGATATTCCAAACTCGAAATTAAAAACTAAGGGTTGAATCTTACCTCTTAGATGAAGATCTCGTGATTAGCTTCCTTGATTATTGAAGATTGGATGATTAGAATGTTAGGTTCCCTCCTTCTCTATCTAAAATGCTCTTTCCTCTCTCTAAAACCCTCAGAAAAATACCCAAAAATAAGCCTCAAAGGCTATTTATTAAAATGGGATCGGGTTATGAAAATAGAAAAATTAACCCTTCGAAAGAAGGTTTGCGGTCATATAATGGACTGCAGAATGGGTATGCAGGCGGCACAATGGTCGCAAAAATCCGTTCCTAGAACTGCTCCGTTCTGCGACCAGTTTGCAGTCGCAGAAGCAGTTTCGCGATCGCATAATTATTCTGCGATAGCAAAATTGGTCACAAAATCGCATTTTCCAGCCTTTGGTAATTTGGTCATAACATCTTGTAGGAATATCCAAATGATGAACGGTTTGAAGCGTTAGAAACTGGAGTCAAATAGCTTTCATTTGATAGGAAATACGTCATATAACACTTCATATCATGAGTGTTATGCTCATTTGAAATTAGGTCTTGTGCGAACTCACTTGAAACTTTAATCTATTATGAAATTTCCAACTTCTACATTCGATGCCAAAACCTATCGAATCAAGTCTGATTGACCTCAAATTTTGCACACAAGTCATAAATGATATAACAGACCTATTCAAAATTTCTAGAATCGGATTCCGACCTCGTTATCAAAAATTCAACCTTCGATAGAACTTTTCAAAAATCGTCTATTTTCCAACTTTCGCCAAAAATACGTTGAATTGTCCTACGGACTTCCAAATCCAAATCTGGACATACGCCTAAGTCTGAAATCACCATACGAAGCTATTGACATTATAAAAATTCTATTCCGGGGTCGTGTGCTCAAAAGTCAATTCTCCGTTCAACCCTTTCCATTTAAGCTTCTAAATAAGAATTGTTCTTTCAATTTATCTCCGAATCTTCCGAAAATCACATTCGACCACACCGCGGGTCATAATGCATATTACGAAGCAGATCGAGACCTTAAGTCACAGAACGGGGCATTTATTCTTAAAATGACAAGTCGGGTCGCTACATCTCCACCTCATAAACATACGTTCGTCCTCGAACATGCCAAGAATCTTTCTGAGGACATTAAATTACTGAGTGTATTCTTACACACATACTCGTGGGTGATTCTACGTTCCGCAATTTAATATGGGTCCGAAAACACCATCTCATTTGAGATTATTTCTTTTATCCATACTTATAAACTTTAAAACCAATTTCTTACACTCTAAATATTTTCAAAATGCCTGATTTTTACATCAACGCACGATATTAGTCTCAATTGTCTATAGAAACTAGTGCCTACGCACACATCAACTTTCTTAATAGTGTTGAAGTATCATTCGCCCTTTATTTGAGCATTTTATCAAACACTAGGTGTGCAAATTTGGTTACAAGTTTGTTTTACACGCTTTCCTTCATTCCACAACCCAATCTTTACTTATTTGATCTCAACAATCTTTTTACAAACCTTATTGGTACAAGCATATATACATAATACTCTTACACCCAAGAATCATACTCTGAATCACCAATCTTTTATCCCCAACTCGAAATTAAAAACTAAGGGTTGAATCGTACCTCTTAGATGAAGATCTTGTGATTAGCTTCCTTGATTATTGAAGACTGGATGATTAGAATGTTAGGTTCACTCCTTATCTCTCTAAAATACTCTTTCCTCTCTTTAAAACCCTAAAACAACACCCAAAAATAAGCCTCAAAGGCTATTTATTAAAATGGGATCGGTTATGAAAATAGAAAAATTAACCCTTCGAAAGCGGGTTTGCGGTCATATAATGGACTGCAGAATGGGTATGCAAACGGCACAATGGTCGCAAAAATCGGTGCCTAGAACTGGTCCATTCTGCGACCAGTTTGCAGTCGCAGAAGAAGTTTCGCGATCGCATAACTATTCTGCGATAGCAAAATTGGTCGCAAAATCGCATGTTTCTAGCCTTTGGTAATTGGGTCATAACATCTTGTAGGAATGTCTAAATGATGAACGGTTTGAAGCATTAGAAACTAGAAAGCTTTCATTGGATAAGAAATACAACATATAACACTTCATATCATGAGAGGTATGCGCATTTGGAGTTAGGTCTTATGCGAACTCACTTGAAACTTTAGTCTATTATGAAATTTCCAACTTCTACATTCGATGCCAAAACCTATCGAATCAAGTCCGATTGACCTCAAATTTTGCACACAAGTCATATATGACATTGAAGACCTATTCAAAATTTTCAGAATTGGATTCCGACCTCGTTATCAAAAATTCAACCTTTGATCGAACTTTCCGAAAATCGTCTATTTTCCAACTTTCGCCAAAAATGCGTTGAATTGTCCTACGGACTTCCAAATCCAAATCCGGACATACGCCTAAGTCCGAAATCACCATACGAAGCTATTGGCAGCATCAAAATTCTATTTCGGGGTCGTGTGCTCAAATCAACTCTCCGTTCAACTCTTTTCATTTAAGCTTCTAAATAAGAATTATTCTTTCAATTTATTTTCGAATCTTCCGAAAATCAAATTCGACCACACCCGTGGGTCATAATACATATTACGAAGCTTCTCGATACCTTAAGTCACAGAACGGAGCATTAATTCTTAAAACGATAAGTCGGGTCGCTACATCTCCACCTCATAAACATACGTTCGTCCTCGAACGTGCCAAGAATCTTTCTGAGGACATTAAATTACTGAGTGTATTCTTACACACATACTCGTGGGTGATTCTACGTTCCGCAATTTAACATGGGTCCGACAACACCATCTCAGTTGAGATTATTTCTTTTATCCATACTTATAAACTTTAAAACCAATTTCTTACACTCCAAACATTTTTAAAATGCCTGATTTTTACATCAACGCACGGTATTAGTCTCAATTGGCTATAGAAACTCGTGCTTACGCACACATCAACTTTCTTGATAGTGTTGAAGTGCTTCAAAAACTTTTCGGGGTGTTACATTCTCCCCCACTTAGGATCATTCGCCCTTGAATGAGAAGTAGAGTCCGCCCTCAAACACATAACATAACTTATCTCTTCTTTTGCACGTCTCAATCCCCCAAATTTTACTAACTCCCAAAATGTTTTCAGAAATTTCGGCAGAGTTTCCCTTGTAATTGGGCCTATCCACCTGCCAAGGCAACACCAAAAAAACTCCTAACAACACATACACAACCCAACAAAGCGCCACAATGTATATATCAATGACACTAATCTCAACATTACAAGTACTGCATTATCATAATGATATCTGGACATGAAATACATCATATGTATGCACATAACCACATCTTTGGTCTTAATAGTTGTTCATAATTGATTACAATATCGCCAATTAACCTCATGTTAACAAAAATCTCGTTCCAACCCTCCACTTTACTAACAACGCGACACGAGACATGAATACCTCATAATTATTTACCAAATTAACGAGTCACATTTTTATGCCACCTGGGCACTCACCGCGTAAGTTAAAAATTCATAATTACAGCACGAATTTGGCAAATTATACACAGAGAAATTCATACAGGAATTTGTAAATAAGCCTAACAGGTATGACTCCCTATAAGTACTATAGTACAAATTTAATTTCACAAGGGAGAGTATAAACACATAAATTTTCATCACAAGGATCTCGTCCTTATATAACTTTCACAACGGCTCGTAGCCCGGTTTAAACATATCCAATCACATTAAAATGCGAGGATCTCGTCCTCGGTTCTGAATCACAAGTAATATGCATATCGTGCCAATCGAAACATTCCATTTTATTCTTTTAAATAATTCCCGTTAAACAAAATCACAACACATAATGAACCCTCACACCGGTAGGGAATATAATTCTCAATTGAAATCAATTATCCGGAAAATACATCAAACTCAGTGAAATGATTAAGACAAGTCACGTTTAGCCTCACAACTATTTTTAGTGACCAACACATAATGACAGACATAACTATCTCCATATAATCTCCCAACAAGAGTATTCACATAAGTAGATTTTAGGATTACGAAGCTCACTCATGAGTGAAGCATATTAGGAGGGCTTGCCTTGATATTCAGAACCGAATCAAATTAAGGAAAAATATCCTTTTATAACAATTCAGGATCATACCTGTAAAGACACCATCTGGTGTAGTGGCCTCAACCACACCATAGCGAATATATTAACGGGCTGGGATTCCCTCTCTAGGGCGCCCTCTACCCACATGTCCTCCACCCCTAACTAGTTGTGCACGTGGGGTAGTAACTGTATTGGGGCCCACATCCTGAGTGTTCTAATAAAATTCACCCATCCCAAGACTGGGACAATCTCTCATAATGTGCCTAGTATCACCGCACTCATAACAACCCCTCTGAGGTCGCGGTTGCTCGTACTGAGTCTGTGCTGGATAACTAGAATAACCACTGTAAGAATTTCGTGTAGGTGATGCACTATAAGAACTTACTGGAGCATCCCGAGTAATCTAATGTGCGGACCGAGCTGGCCGACTGCTCGAGCCTACGCCATAATGGGCCATAGCTGAGGAGTAAAATCCATTGAACCCTCCAGAGCTTCGAGACCTTTTGGCCTCCTTAAACTCTTTTTCCTCACCTAGAACACCCTCGATCCTCCTCGCAATCTCCATTACTTGTTGAAATGGAGTATTAGTTTGCAACTCTCGAGCCATGCATATTTTAAGATCATAATCGAGCCCCTCGATGAATCTGCGGACTCGTTCTCTAACTGTAGAAACCAAGATAGGTGCATGACGGGCTAATTCACTGAACCTGATAGAATATTCTAACACTGTCAAAGTGCCCTGACTCAACCGTTCAAACTCTGTGTGCCACGCATCCCGGAGAGTTTGGGGAACAAACTCTTTCAAAAACATTTCTGAAAATTTGAGCCCAAGTTGGTGGTGTTGCATCGGCTGGTCGACCTTCTTCATAAACTTGCCACCACCGATATGCTGCACCTGGCAACTGAAATATAGTAAAGGCAACTCCGCTCACTTCCACAATAACCATGGTGCGGAGAATACGGTGACACTTTTCTAGAAATCCTTGGGCATCCTCTAAAGCTGTGCCACTGGAAGTAGGTGGACTATACTTTTTAAATCTCTCAAGTCTCTTTTGTTCTACTTCTGATTCCCCTGGCATGACCTCAGGCTGAACCGGAATAACAGGTTGTACCGGTACTATACCCAGAACTTGATCAATGTGAATTCACTGCTCTAGAGTACGAGCGGTAGGAGTCTGAACTCAATATTTGGTGAAACGGAGATCAATACCGCCTGAATCAATGTATCAAATATGTTTAGGAACTATACTAAAGTCTCCTAAAATCCGGGGGTAACAACAGGTGTCTCTGGTGCCTGTCCCCCAAATGGAGCAATTGGCGGCTCCTCAACTGCCCCTCTAAATGATGTTCTAGCTGTGACATTTGCCCTTCCTCGACCTCGACCTCTACCTCAGCCTCGTCCTCTTGCGGCCCTAGCAGTATGCACGAGTGCCTGCTCAGCTGACCCGATAACACGTGTCCTCACCATCTATGAGAGAATAGAGATGCAAAGGCTTGAATTCCAAACTCAACAAATTCTGCACGACAAGAATGAAAGAAGTGGAAATTTCCTAACAGTTCTGTAGCCTCTCGTAGCTAAGTACAGGCGTCTCCGTACTGATATGCAAGACTCTACTAGACTCGTTCGTGACTCGTAGAACCTATGAACCTAGATCTCTGATACCGATTTTTCATGACCCAAAATCCTACCACAGGCACCGTGATGGCACTTAGTCTCTAAGACTAGGTAAGTCAAGTACAATTACATTTCAAGCTTTTTTTTTTAAAACATATAATTTAATACAACCTCCCAAGACTGGTAATACTGAGTCACGAACTCTAACTGAATACATGAAATGATCTCAAAGATCGAATACTCAATACCGTTCGAATAATAATTAACAGTACAATAAAATTGAAAGACTCCAAAGAACTGCGACGACCAAGTAGCTCTACCTTGAATCCTTGCGATCTCACTTTACCTCTGTCTGAGTCTGATATACTCTCTTCAAATAAATATCTTTCAAGTATAATTCTTTCAAATAAATCTTTTTCGAATATAATTCCTTCAATAAATATCTTTCAAATATAAATTTTTCAAATAAAACATTTTCAAATGTAATTCCTTCGAATAAGTATCTTTCGAATGAAAGTCACCATGTGACACCTCATTTCAAAATCATAAAGTACGGGTCTAAACCTAATTTCATATTTCCACGGCAACCTGTGCCAATTTCTTTATCACAACCGCACGGACAACTCACGTGCCAATATCATCATCATTTAACTACGACACCTCGTGCCCACATTTCAAATCACAACTGCACGGACAATTCACGTGCCAATATCATCATGTTTTTTTACTCCCGGCACCTCGTACCCATATTTTATTTCATAATCCGCCTGGCAATAGCCACATGCTCCCAATTTTAACATAAATCAGATTGTTATCAATTTACCAACAACAAGACAAATTGCACAAGGTATAAAAATAAACACAAGGAATACCCCAACATCACATAAAAATTACCAACACAATAACTCCACATCATCACATATCATCCCTGACAATAGCCACCCTTATCTCTCCTATAGCCACCCTTATCATTCCTATAATTCCCTCCCTTATCTCTCCACCCTCACAATATCAATAGCCACCCTTATCGCTCCTATAGCCACCCTTATTTCTCCTATAGCCACCCTTATCTTTCCTACAACCACCCTTATTGCTCCGCCCAGACAATATCCTAACACACATAACAATAGGGAAATGCCTCCCTTATACCCACATAATATCAACAATGAAATGCCACCCTTATATCCTCAAAATAATAACTCAATTAACACAATAATTTACATGGAATATTATCACGACAACGTAACAAAATCAATTCATATCACAATTTGTCCAATGGCCACAACCAATTCCAAGGATATAACAAAATCAATTAATTTCACAACAAATAGCTCAAGGCTCCACACAATGTGTATAAAACCTCAAAAACAATCAACAAAGATAGAAAATAATCAGTATATGGAAACGCCTTCATTAATTCAAATTTTGATAATTATATTAACACTTCTTCTTAAACTTACTTAATTAATTATTTGCATAGGGAAAATCCATTATGAAATTAAATTCCAAGAAATATCAAATCATCAAACTCACAAAATTCACATAAATATACAAGTAAAAAGTACATCAAATTGTCATATAAAAATAAATTCAATATATGTGATTTGAGGCATAGCAAATAGGTGATTATATAAATGCTAACAATTATTCAATTTACTACACAATATGCCCAAGACTTTAACTCAATAAATTTTGCACATATAAGCCCGAGTACGTACTCGTCACCTCGCGTACACAACTTTTCACATTTCACAAGTGGCACATAAGACTCAATGTCTAAGGGGTAATTCCCCCACTCAAGGTTAGGCAAGATACTTACCTTTTTGAACTTAGGCTGATATTCCAAAATAGCTTTTTCACGTGAATTGACCTCCGGACGACTCCAATCTTTCTTGAGCCTTCCTTACATTACTACGAGGTTCCGAAAATCCTAGCAACTTCAATCTATTTAGAGACATAATAAAAGTGAACCATAATTAGGAAGATTTTTATGGTTTCAGCTCATTTGAGTATTTTATCAAACACTAAGTGTGCAAATTTGGTTACAAAGTTGGTCTACAAAATATCCTTCATTCCCCAACCCAATCTTTACTTATTGGATCTCAACAATCTTCTCACTAACCTTATTTGTACAAGAATATATACATAATAGTCTTACACCCAAGAATCATACTCTCAATCACCTATAGTTTACCCCAAACTCGAAATTGAAGACTAGGGGTGAATCTTACCTCTTAGATGTAGATCTTGTGATTAACTTCCTTGATTATTGAAGATTGGATGATTAGATTGTTAGGTTCCCTCCTTCTCTCTCTACAATGCTCTTACCTCCCTTTAAAACCCTCAGAAAACACCCAAAATAAGCCCCAAAGCTTTTTATTAAAATGGAGTCGGGTTATGAAAATAGAATAATTAACCCTCCGAAAGCAGGTCTGCGGTCGCACAATGGACCGTAGAATGGATATGCGGGCCGCACAATGGTTACAAAAATCGATTCCCAAAACTGGGTTGTTCTCTCCATTCCGCGACCAGTTTGCTGTCACGTTAGTAGTTTCGCGATCGCATAACTATTCTGCGATCGCAAAATTGGTCGCAAAATCGTATTTTCTAGCCTTTGGTAATTTTGTCATAACTTCTTTTAGGAATGTCCAAATGATAAATGGTGTGAAATGTTAGAAATTAGACTCAGCTAGCTTTCATTTGATAGGTAATACACCACATAAAACTTTGTATGATGAGAGTTATGCTCCTTTGAAGTTAGGTCTTGTGCGAACTCACTTGAAACTTTCGTCTATTATGAAATTTCCAACTTCTACATTCGATGCCGAAACCTATTGAATCAAGTCCGATTGACCTTAAATTTTGCACACAATTCATAAATAACGTAACAGAACTATTCTAAATTTCTAGAATCGGATTTCGACCTTGTTATAAAAAATTTAACCTTCGATCGAACTTTCCGAAAATCGTCTATTTGCCAACTTTCGCTAAAATGCATCTAATTGTCCTACGGACTTCCAAATCCAAATCCGGGCATACGCCTAAATTCGAAATTACCATACAAAGCTATTGGCATCATCAAAATTTCATTCCAAGGTCGTTTTCTCAAAAGTCAACTCTCCGGTCAACTCTTTTCATTTAAGTTTCTAAATAAGAATTGTTCTTTCGAGTTATTTCCGAATCTTCCGAAAATCAAACCCGACCACACCCGCGACCTTTAGTGAACATATTACGAAGATGCTCGAGACCTTTAGTCACAGAACGGGACGTTAATTCTTAAAACGACAAGTCGGGTCATTTTATATAAATATAAATATATATATATATATATATATATATATATATATCAGAATACTCAAAAACGAAACTAGAGAAAACTTACTAGTTGTAAATCTTTGCCCCGTGTTATACCATTTGTCTAAATAAGTGTTGTAATCATGGTAGAACCACCATATAATTTTAAGAACTTCATGTAGATTGGGTTCACCATGATCGCCTAAGGGTAGAAGATGTTGCGTCGCTTCAATCGCATATTCATAAATCATGGTTTTGTAATCTTGTTTTGCACGAGATTTTAGTAGCTTTATTGCATTATCAGCAGAGTCACTATCATTGTTTCCCATATATGACCGTAAAAAAATTCGATAGACATGGACCGCTGTGAATTTGAGGATGTATGACATCTGTAAAAGGATGTGTAATTTCAACAGGTCTCCCTATGTTCTCCGGTACTACATACTCTCGGCAAGGAAAAGGTACTAGAAAATGAGGTATATGCCTTTGAGCCAATTTTTCGAACAACTGATTTGCAGTGTCGCTTGAATTTTCCTCTACCTTAGTGTAGCCTCGCTGGATTTTCGGTCATATATAAATCAGAGTTTATCTTCACTGTATCTAAAAGTTCCTCCGAGTCTATAGACAAAATCTCAATACTAACAAATTGTTCAATCCTTTGGGGAGTTTATCAAACACCTCGTCTACGATAGTCAGAGACTTGTTTCCATCAACGAGAAGAGCGTTAGTTTCAAGTATTTCGGGGATTTGAGTAGATGCAGACTCAGGAAAATTAGGTATGCGGCTCGGAGCAGCAAAAGGAGACACATAGGTTGCTGGAAGAATCAATGTAGTGTAACTCACGTAGTCAACACAGGCTCGGGAAGTAATTGCCATTCTCGCCGAATCAGTGATGGTCCGTCGAAATCGTATAAACAATATTTCCTTAAAATGCGTCCAATCAAAGAATTGCTTGTTGCGAAACAACTGATTGAACCAAGTAAGAGCTTCACCATCAAGGTAAAAGGGGGGAGAGGTAACCAATCCTTCTCTGCGAAGCCAAGATAGGTGAAGTACCGCTCGGCCCGAAAAATCCAGCTCAATGCGTTGCCGTTGCCGTTAAATCGATCTAATACCTCCATTGGAGTCCGATGGATAAAAGAACCAATGTAACAACCTCCAAATATGAACTCTCACAATAATAGAAGAAGACTGATTGTTCAATTAATAACCAAAATATAGAAGTAAAGTTAGAGAAGGATACAAGAATAGAAACCTAGAAGAAAGGGGATGAGAATGCAGAGGATACAGAATAGGGGTTGAGAAATAGAAGACAACTCTATCAATAACAGAGCATATGTAATTTCACCTAGCCTACTACTATTTATTATTTTTTCATTTGCTCAATTCTTTCCTCGCGTGCCCTTATCTCAGAGTCCCACATGTAATTTGCTAATTTTTCCAACGTATCTGTCATGAGATTATTTTCATTCATAACACCTATGGAGAATAGTCACATTATATTCATTCTTGAATTCTAACCGAGATGTTAGTGATGACTCCTTTTGAAGTATAGGGGCAGCTCCAGGAAATGTTTAGATAAAAGAATCAATCTATTAAAGTAGTAGTCAGTAAATATGATTGTTGATGGTGTTGCAGAGCCTCCAAGAAAACAAAAGCTAAATTCAGAGAACATACAAAAGCTAAATTCAGAGAACATAGTAGCACAATCTCCTCGCTAAAGTACTAAAGATGAGGATGGTGTTATAATTTTGCCCTGAATGGCAACAGTAGCCTATATCTCGGTTGAATCTAACAGAGTAAGTGTATAGGTACAAAGTAAAAAAAGCAAAAAAAGGAATGGACTGAGAAATAATTTAATAATCTCGTAAAAGGTTCATCCTATGTAGAACTTCATGGGTCACTCCGGGTATGCATAGTTGGATTTAAACAGGATTGGTGGGATTCATGTACATTATTGCATTTGTAAAAGTTTTTGATTTGGATAAACATGGGAAGATGGATTGATGTGAAGGGGTGTAGAGAACACTTAGTAGAACAGAAAAGTTTCTAGATAATGTGATCAGTGATGAGTCAAAAGGAGGAGATTGCTCGGAACTACAATAAAAGGTAAGTAAAATAGTTAGAACCAATTATCTATCCTAGGATGTGGAAAGATATATACAATTAAATTTATTAATATTTGATAAAGAGAAATCATGACACGATATCTATTAAGAGATCTGACTCGATTGACCTCTACAGATTTGCTAAATTTATTCATGATGCACATATTCTTGCCGGAATGAAGAGCTTAATCTCTTTAGATTTTGAAGTTTGTGGAACCTGTCTAAGTCTTAGCTTAATGTATAGGTTGTTGCTGGAAGATAATTTGACATGCTAATGGAGAACATCTTCAAGCCATCTACCTTTGAGAGACATTTTCATTCTTGAGGTTCACGAGCAAAGGTTCTTACTTATTACACTTCAAACTGATTGGAGAACAATTATACGGACATAACTATCTTATTTATTTTTTGTATACGGTCAAAATAGATTTCAGTTTTCCTACGTTCGATCGAGATCGAGTGGCAAGAAACCGGAGTAGGATTTTGGCAATAAGCTCCGAAGACGGTATAAACAAGCCTCGAGTCCGAAGGCTGCTCGAGGAGTCGGCTCGATAATCTTATCGAGCCCGAGGCATTGCTTCGAGGTCGGAAGTGCATCACGCCTACCCCGAAGGTCGAACTCAAGCCAAGACGAAGGGTCGACCCAGTGACAGATTCGAGCCAGTATCGAGTTCGAGCCAGTATCGAGCTCAAAGAGAAGAGTCGTTACAACCGCACCAAGAGAGAGAATGCAGGAATCGAGGAAGAGACAAATCATCATGGGTTCTCCACTATATGGTTTATTTTATTATTTTTGTTATAAATAATGTAATGACCCTCTATTATAAAAAGGATGATCCTTGTAAACACTATACATATGGGATAGAGTGAAAAACAACATACCCTTTCTTACAAACAAAGATTTCCCCTTATGCCTCACTTACTTCATCCTATCCATTTTTTCTGTTCATCATTCTCATTCTCATAGTCAAAATACTTGTATTGTTATCTTTGTATCAAAGGATATTACATATCCTTAGAACCATACATAAATTTAGCATTATCCGATTTTTCGGGTAAACAGTTTGGCACCCACCTCGGGGCTAAGGATAACTGTGATTGTTTGATATAAACCTACAGTACACACCAGCTTACAACTTCAAATCAGCAATAGCTTTACCTATCGACCACGAAGCTGACCTTCAAGATGAAACCAACAACTTAGCACCCGGGGCCGGAAGGCCCTTCGATAATGGCACTGAGGCTCGAAACTAAGCACCTGAAATTCGAGCCGAAATACCATTGGATGTTAATTCACAAATAGCTCTAGAGGCGCATCAACGTTCCGAACCGGAAAGAAGCATTCAGGGCGGTATTCGATCCGTAGCTCGAGACACCCATAACGCAGGGGAAATCGGGGCCAGCTTGCGTATGATCTTCGAGATGCTACAAGCCTAACAAGTAGCGGTAGCTCAGTTACAGAGCCAAACTCATATACAGAGCAGGCCGGATTTCAATCCGCTTCAAGAAATCACCCCAGAACGGAACCCGCCGTAGTAAAATCAAACGGGCAAGAATTGGGGACCGCTCCCGAAATTACTAAATTGCTCGAGGAACTCACAAAATGAGTCAAAGCCAACGACAAAAGAGTGGAAACATACAATGCCAGGGTCAATCAAATCCCGGGGGCTCCACCAATGATAAAAGGGCTTGATTCGAAACAATTCATACAAAAGCTTTTTCCCTCGAGTGCGGCCCCAAAGCCAATCCCCAAGAAATTCTGTATGCCCGAAATTCCCAAATATAACGGTACGACCGATCCTAACGAACATGTCACCTCTTACACATGTTCCATCAAAGGTAACGACTTGGAGGACGATGAGATCGAATCTGTGTTGTTGAAAACATTTGGGGAGACCCTCTCGAAGGGAGCAATAATCTAGTATCACAATTTACCACCAGATTCTATCGATTCTTTTTCCATGTTAGCAGATTCGTTCGTAAAGGCACATGCTGGTGCCATAAAGGTTGCAACATGGAAATCAGACCTCTTCAAAGTAAAGCAAAGGGGTAATAAAATGCTGAGGGAATTCGTATCCGGATTTCAAATGGAACGCATGGAATTGCCAACGATTGGGCCGTACAAGATTTCACCCAAGGGTGGAACGAACTAAGTTTGACAGCATCACGTCGGCTGAAACAAAATTTGATTGAGTATCCAGCAATAACTTGGCGGATATACACAACCGATATCAATCGAAAATTAGGGTCAAGGATGATCAGTTGGGAGCTCCGTATGGACTCGCGCATCAGAGCAGGACAGCTACTAAAAGACAAAGGGAGATCGACAGAGAACAAAGGTCGAACAAAGATCGATGCCAACCATACGTCGCAGATCGGATGATCAACGATTCGGCATGCAATACAGTTCGGAACAATCGAAGGATTGATCAAGGGCAAAATTCTCGAGGACTTATGAGCAAGAGAGGATTTGATAAATATTCTGATCCTATAGAAGCACCTCAGTTATCAAAGTATAACTTCAGCATTGATACATCCGCCATCATGTCGTCTATCGGACGCATCAAAGACACTAAATAGCCTCGACCCATGCAGATCGATCCTGCCCAAAGGAATCCCAATCAAATGTGTGAATATCATGGTGCCCATGGCCACAGAACGGATGATTGTAGGCAATTAAGAGAGGAAGTAGCCCGCTTATTTAACAAAGGGCACCTTCGGGAATTTCTGAGTGATAGGGCGAAGAATCATTTTAAAAATAGGGATTTCGGCAAGCAAAACGAGCAAGAGGAACCGCAACACGTCATTCACATGATCATCGGTGGTGTCAATACCCCTCAGGGACCGGCGCTTAAATGCACTAAAACATCGATTGTGAGGGAAAAGCGATCTTGGACCCAAGATTACGCACCCATAGGGACTTTGTACTTCGACGATGAAGATGCGAAAGAAGTCATCCAACCTCATAACGATGCACTGGTAATATATGTACTCGTGAATAAAACTAAGATTAAGCGTGTGTTAATCGACCTAGGTAGCTCGGCCAACATCATCAGATTGAAGGTCATGGAACAACTCGGTCTGCAGGACCAGATCGTACCCGCGACTCTAGTTCTAAACGGATTCAATATGGCATGTGAAACCAAGAAAGGCGAGATAATCCTACCAATAAACGTGGCCGGAACCATCTAGGAAACAAAGTTTCACGTGATCAAAGGCGATATGAGATACAATGCCCTTTTTGGTAGGCCATAGATCCACAACATGAGAGTTGTGCCTTCGACCCTACACCAGCTCCTCAAATTTCCAACATCGAGAGGTGTCAAAATAGTGTATGGAGAACAACCGTCCGCAAAAGCAATGTTCGCCGTCGAGGAAGCAAAATCAATATCTTCGCCTTCGTCAATGAAGGGATCGGTCTCAGAAGGAGAACGAAACGCCGAATAGCAATCACAGATGTCGGTTTCGACCCAGCCAGATAACTAGAAGATCGAAGAAGATAATGATCAGAGGATCCATCAATCCTTCATGATCCCCGATGATTACGATGCCACCAATAAACAATTGAGGAACTGGAGCAAATCATACTAATCAAACATTGGCCCGAACGAAAGGTATACCTGGGGACGGGGTTGAGCCCCGAACTCATGAAAAAACTTGTTCGATTTATTATTGATAACATTGATTGTTTTGCCTGGTCTCATTTAGATATAACAGGGATCCCACCGGACATAACGACGCATAGGTTAAGCTTGGACCCTAGGTTCAGACCGGTGAAGCAAAAAATAAGACCCCAGTCCGAGGAAAAGCACGCATTCATAAAGGGTGAGGTAACCAAACTTCTCAAGATAGGGTCCATTCGGGAGGTGAAATATCCCGAATGGTTAGCCAATGTAGTTGTAGTACCTAAAAAAGGGAGAAAACTTAGAATGTGTGTGTACTATAAGGATTTGAACAAAACATGCCCCAAAGATTCCTTTCCGCTACCCAATATCGATCGCATGATCGATGCCACGGCCAACGATGAGATCCTCACTTTTCTCGATGCCTATTCCGGGTATAATCAAATCCAGATGAACCCGAAGGACCAGGAAAAGACTTCGTTTGTCACCAAATATGGAACATATTGCTATAATGTGATGTCCTTCGGACTAAAAAATGCAGGGGCTACTTACCAACGCCTAGTAAATAAAATGTTCGAAGAACAAATAGGTAAATCAATGGAAGTTTATATTGATAACATGCTAGTCAAATCCCTGAGCGGAGAGGACTATTTGACCCATTTTCAGGAAACATTCGAGATTTTGAGGAAATACAACATAAAGCGCAACCTCGAAAAATGTGCTTTCGGGGTCAGCTCGGGCAAGTTTCTCAGCTTCATGGTGTCAAATCGAGGAATCGAGATTAACCCCAAAAATATCAAGGCCATCGAAGACATCACCATCATGGACAACGTAAAAGCTGTAGAAAAGCTAACTGGACGGATTGTAGCCTTAGGCCGATTCATTTCGAGAGCATCAGATCGAAGTCACAAGTTTTTCTCTCTACTCAAAAAGAAGAACGATTTCGCTTGGATGCCAGAATGCCAACAAGCATTAGAGGAACTAAAACAATATCTATCGAGCCCCCAACTTCTTCACACTCTAAAAACAGACGAAAAACTTTGCTTGTACTTGGCAGTATAGGAAGTCGCCGTAAGCAGTGTCCTAGTTCTAGAAGAGCAAGGTATGCAATTTCCCGTTTATAATACAAGTCGGACTTTACGAGAAGCAGAAACCAGGTATCCACACCTAGAAAAGTTTGCTCTTGCACTAATAAGCGCCTCTAGAAAGTTAAGACCGTACTTTCAATGTCACCCCATATGCGTATTAACCACCTACCCACTTCGTAATATTTTGCACAAGCTCGAACTATTAGGCCGATAGGCCAAATGGGTCATCGAACTCAGTGGGTACGATATCGAATATAAACCCTGTATGGCTATCAAGTCTCAAATTTTAGCAGACTTCGTGGCCGATTTCATGCCAACCCTCGTACCCGAAGTTGAAAAAGAACTCCTGTTTAAATCGGGTACATCATCGGGGGTATGGACCCTTTTTACAGACGGAGCCTCGAACGTAAAAGGGTCCGGAATAGGCATAGATTTGAAATCGCCCATGGGTAACACTATTAGGCAATATATTAAAACTACCAGGTTGACTAACAACAAGGCCGAGTATGAAGCCATGATTGCAGGTCTCGAGCTAGCTAGAAACTTGGGAGCAAAAGTCATCGAAGCCAATTGTGACTCTTTGCTGGTGGTGAGTCAAGTAAACAAAACCTTCAAAGTCCGAGAAGGTAGAATGCAAAGGTATTTAGACAAACTGCTTTTCACTTTGCACCATTTCAAACAATGGACTATACAGCATGTTCCACGAGAACGGAATAATGAGGCTGATGCGCTTGCGAATTTTGGATCTTTGGTCGAGGTAGATGACTTGATCTCGGGGACTGTCATTCAACTTTCGGGATCGCAAATCAAAGACGGTTACGCCGAGATAAATTCTACAAGCTTAACCTGGGATTGGAGAAACAAGTATATTGAATACTTAAAGAGCGGAAAACTCCCATCGGACCCTAAAGATTCCAGGGTCGTACGGCCTAGAGCAGCTCGATTCACGTTGGCTTTCAATGGAATGCTATCGAAGGACATTCGATGGGCCATTGGCAGTATGATTAGGCCCAGGAGATACCAATTACGTCCTACGGGAAGTGCACGAGGGCACTTGTGGGAATCACTCCGGTGCCGATACATTAGTTCAAAAAATAATCAGAGCAAGGTATTATTGGATCCATATCGACAAAGATGCGAAGGAATTTGTTCGAAAATGCGACAAATGTCAAAGGTTTGCGCCAATGATCCATCAACCCAGATAACAACTTCACTCAGTCCTATCCCCATGGCTGTTCATGAAATAGGGAATGGATATCGTCGGCCCTCTCCCATCGACCCCAGGTAAAGCTAAATTTATTTTATTTATGACTGACTATTTTTCTAAATGGGTTGAAGAGCAAGCGTTCGAGAAAATAAGAGAGAAAGAAGTTATAGACTTTATTTGGGATCACATCGTATGCCGACATGGGATACCCGCCGAAATAGTATGCGACAATGGGAAACAATTCGTTAGCAGCAAAGTAACAAAATTCTTCGAAGATCACAAAATAAGAAGGATACTATCAACGCCATACCATCCCAGTAGGAACGGACAGGACGAATCAATGAAAAAAACTATCATTTAAAACCTAAAGAAGAGGTTGAACTACCCTAAAGGAAAATAGAGGGAAATCCTGCCTGAAGTCCTTTGGGCATATCGGACGACATCGAAATCCAGTATGGGGGCGCCCCTATTCTCCTTAGTATAGGGTCCGAAGTGTTGATACCAGTCGAAGTCGGTGAACCCAATACCAGATTTCGATTCACGATGGAAGAATCAAATAACGAGGTTATGAATACCAGCCTCGAATTATCAGACAAAAACGAGAAGTTGCTCTTGTCCAATTGGCCGCCCAAAATTAGCGAATCAAAAAATATTATAATCGAAGAACCAAGCTCCGCCATTTCAACCTCAGGGACTTAGTGTTAAGAAAAGTCACCATCAATACCCGAAATCCGAACGAAGGAAAACTAGGACCAAATTGGGAAGGACCATATCAGGTGCTCGAGAACGTCGGAAAGGGATCGTACATGCTCGGCATTATAAACGGCAAACAGTTATCAAGCAGCTGGAATGTATCACATCTAAAATGGTACTACTGCTAAGGTACAACCTTTCCATATTCATTTACATTTCGAAACTGACCCCTGTAGGAGTCCGAACAAGAGCTAAGATGGATCTTTTGCTTGAAAGCACGCGTTGCACTCTTTTTCCCTTAGACCGATTTTATCCCAAGTGGATTTTTCGTCAAGGTTTTTAATGAGGCAACCATTGATCGTGCTGCGCTTGCAACAATATCAGAGGCCTCTTTACAATCGACCTCGATTACTGGGGGGCAGTAGGCCCTCAAATACATCGAGTTCAGATGCAAGAAAGTTATTTCGCAACAACAGGGTTCGCATAGGAAAAATTGTAAGAGCCAAATGGTCGAAACGAACCATTCTCATGTAGGTTGGCCCGAACCCATGAGCCAAATGAACACATGTATAATGGCTTGCAAAGAAAGTCCTCCCTCTTTACCAATGTCCAAGAAAATTCCTTTATTTTTGAGCTTTATTGCATAATCAGAATCAAGATAAATTCACTGGACTAATAGCCTACGTGCTACTTTGATTTCGAGTTCGAACAAGCACTCACTCGACCATTATGCCTACGGGCTACATTACTTCGAGTTTGAAATATTCACTCGACTAATAAGTCTACATGCTACTTTGATTTTGAGTTCGAGCAAGCACTCACTCGACCATTACGCCTACGGGCTACGTTACTTCGAGTTCGAAACATTCACTCGACTAATGGGTCATGAAAATCGGGTTGATTTTCAAATCAAGTAAGCCCACGAGATACTTTGATTTCGAGTTCGAGCAAGCACTCACTCGACCATTACGCCTACAGGCTACATTACTTCGAGTTCGTAATATTCACTCGAATAATAAGCCTACGGGCTACTTTGATTTTGAGTTCGATCAAGCACTCACTCGACCATTACGCCTACGGGCTACATTACTTTAAACTAGAAACGTTCGCTCAACCATTACGCCTACGGGCTATATTACGTCGAGTTCGAACCATTCACTTGATGGCTAATAAGCCTATAAATTACTTTCATTTTAATATTGAGCGAGCACTCACTCGACCATCACACCTAAGGGCTATATTTCTTCAAGTTCGAATCATTGACTCAACTAGCAAGCCTAAGGGCTACATCACTTCAAGTCTTAAAAAACAATCGATCGATCATAGAGACTACGAAGTCAAAATTTTATTAAAGTCCTCACAAAAACAAATCAACCAAGTTGTATATATACAAAATTGTCTACATGATTGATTGGCGTGATATATACAGAATTGTCTACATGATATATAAAAAATTAATTAAGAACTAAGCTTCTTGGTCATCCTCAGGGGAGTTCGCTTTTCTGTCGGGCTCTTCCTCATCCTCGGATCCACTCTTTCTACTGTCATCATCATCATCATCAGAAGCCAAGGCTTCAGCTCCAGCTTCGAGCTCTTTAGCCTTCTTTATCTCTTCGGTAAGATCGAAACCTCGAGTGTGTATCTCCTCGAGGGTCTCCCTCCGAGACCTACATTTATCAAGTTCGGCAACCCAATGAGCTCGAGCATCGGTAGTATCCGTCGCCTCCCGTGCCTCTATCTGAGCAGCCTCGGCATCGGCCCGATACACAGCAATGGACTTATCCGCCATGACTTTCGATGACTCAAACTCCGCCTTGGCCTCAGCAAGATGTGTTTCAAGCTCCTCGATCCTCTTAGCCTGAGCCGTTTGCTTGACGCTTCGAAGCTGAACATCAGGCTGTAGTAATTTGTCAAAATGGTTTCCTTTTTCGCAGTCAGGCGGTCGATAGTCTCTTTCCACCGATTACATTCGGCATTGATTTGATCGACTTCTTCCCGAAGTAACCCGATCTTTTCAACCTTTTGCTGCAGCTGAGACAACGAAGGGTTAACTTCCACAGTTGAGTCAAACCCATACTTTAACAGAACGAGGCTCACTTGCTTATCGAGTTCGGCCTCTTCCGCTTTGAGGTCCTTTATAGCCTCGTCCTTTTGGCTGCAAAGAAGCCGCATGTCGTCTCTCTCACCTGAGACCTTCTGAATTTCGGCCTCACACTGACTGAGATCGACTCGAAACCTACTAATGGCCTGCACAGTAGAAAAAAACACACAAGTCAAGTATGGAAAATAACAAAGAAATCAAGTGTAGAAAAATCATTATCCGAGTAATAAAAAGTTGGGCCTCCTCTAGCAGAAGAGAAGCGTCACCACTATCGAAAGCATCATCGACTCCAGTGAAGCAATCCCGAAAAGGGTCCCCTACACTAGAGCCTCCGCCCATATCGGGGGTCTTTAATTCTCGAGCTTCCTTTAACGCCTCCTCGAAAAAGGTTGGAAGAGAAGGCGAATGACCCACTGTCATAACCCCGAGCAAATCACTCGGGGTGCTCCGATCGAGACTCGGAATTTCAGGACCGACCCCAACTGGTACAGCCGCCATCGGCTCAAGAGCTCTAGTAACCTCGACAGCTTTCGCAGATCAGATCACCAAAGCCGAGACGTTATCTTCTTCTTCTCTCAGTCATTGGACCAAGTCAATCGGAAGGGCAATTGCCTTCCTCCTCACCCTCCGAGTTTTGGTCTTGGGGTCCTCTGACCGAGACGCAGCTCTTCGCTTCTTATATTTCCCCGGTTTCGGGACCAGGGACTTGGTTTCTTCTTCACCGCTCGAAGGCCTCAAAGCGTCATCCTTGGTTACACATGCATAAGAGGAAATCAATAACAAATAGAACACAAAGAATACTTCGAAGGAAACAAGAAGCAAAACCCTACCATGGTTCTTGGCTTCCCATCTACCTTTAGCCAAATCACGCCAAGCACGTTCGGCATAAGAGGAAGTCGAGGCTAACTTCCGAACTCGGTTCTCGAGGTCAGGTACCGCTTGTGGCATCCAAGGGGCAGCTGAATATCGGAGGAAGACATCAGAAAAATTCGGGAAAAAACACGAAAAACAAACAAGAAACACTTACGGTCGAAATCCATTCCTCGGGGAATGACATCTTCTCTTCCGGAATAAGGTCACGGGTCCTCACCCGAATATAATGACCCATCCAACCCCGATCCTTGTCTTCGTCGATGCTCGACATCAAAGCCTTCGATGCCCGACGGTGAAGCTAATTAGTCCTCAAAAGAATTGAGGCCAATACAATCGTATGAGGTGATTCATTGAAAAATTCAGCCCCCCGACTTTGATAAAGATGAAGCGAAGTAAGATCACTATACGCCATAAAGAGGGATGAGTTTGACCTAGGGTGACCTGATATCATTTGTAGAAATCAATGATCACCGAGTCGACGGGTCCCAACGTGAAGGGATAAGTGTAAACACTTAAAAAACACTCCACGTGAGTGATGACGTTCTCTTCGGGAGATGGGATCTGCAACACAACCTCAGGACCCTAGTTGCAGTCTTTTCTGACGGCCTCGAGATGACTCTCCGTTATAGAGAACATGTACATCGACACGTGCTCGCATCGACCCGGAATGGATGAAGGATTCTCAAACTTAAAATCGATCTTCTGAGTGCACGGGCCGGGAACGTAGTCGTAGGTGGACGGCTCCGCCGGCGCCTTGTCGCAAGACGACCGTGAAGAAGAAGCTTTCTCCTTCTGGGGTACAGTTTTCGAAGTTTTGGCCATTGATATGAGAGGAAGAAAGACAAAGAAAAATGAAAAATTGACGACACCAAAACTCTGGTGTAGATGGCTCTAGGGCAACATAACAGAGGAAAAAGACGTAAAAGTGGTAAAAATTAGATAGAAGGTTTATTTATAGGCTCGCATCATGCCGATTCAATATCAAAAATGGCCGACCATCATCTGACAAGCATTTAATACCTTGAAAGACTAAATCGATGGGACAACTATCACATACGTCATAACCGGTCCCTGGTAAAACGTCAGCTTGTTGTCCGATCGAACCGTCGAAGATCATGTCGATTCTCACCATATCATTTATGAGAATCAAGGGGACTATTTGTATACGGTCAAAATAGATTTCGATTTTTCTACGTTCGATCAAGATTCAGTGGCAAGAAACCGGAGTAGGATTTTGGAAATAAGCTCCGAAGACGGTATAAACGAGCCTCGAGTCCGAAGGCTGCTCGAGGAGTCGGCTTGATAATCTTATCGACCCCGAGGCATTGTTTCGAGGTCGGAAGTGCATACCCACCCCGAAGGTCGAACTCAAGCCAAGACCGAAGGGCCGACCCAGTGATAGGTTCGAGCCAGTATCGAGTTCGAGCCAGTATCGAGCTCACAGACAAGAGCCGTTATAACCGCACCAAGAGAGAGAATCTTGGCAGGAATCGAGGAAGAGACAAATCATCATGGGTTCTCCACTATATGCTTTATTTTATTATTTTTGTTATAAATAATGTAATGACCCTCTATTATAAAAGGGGGATCCTTGTAAACACTAAAGAGATAGGATAGATTGAAAAACAATAGACCCTTTCTTACAGACAAAGATTTCCCCTTGTGCCTGACTTACTTCGTCCTATTCATTTTTTCTGTTTATCATTTTTATTCTCATAGTCAAATTACTTGTATTTTTATTTTTGTATCAAAGGATATTACGTATCCTTAGAACCATACATAAATTAAGCATTATTCGATTTTTCGGGTAAATATTTTTGTTAGCATATCCATTTCTCAATCAATATAAATATAAATATTCTACAAATATTTATGCCAGTACATTGTTTGAGAAATTAATTTAGGAGGAGAAGGTCAATATAAGCTTTATCAGAATCTACTCCCAGAAGGGTAAGCGCCGGTTGATACCACTAGAGCCAAGTAATCAAGATGCTTCTTTGGTTTAAAGATGTAATGCTGAGAACGAGTAACTGTACCACTAGGCTGAGGAGTAGGATGAGTCAGCTTGCGGTTGTTTCTTGTATCTATATAATTGTGGTCTAAATTCTAATTGAAGGTTGTTACTTGTATCTATATAATTCTGGTCTCAACTCTAAAGAAAGACGATGTGGTGTATCTGCTAGACCGAGAAAAACATGTCTTTCTTTTCCCCCATTTTTATCATTTGCCTTTGATTAGTCTGTTTTTATTTCAAGGCGCTACGGTAATTGTGATAATTAAAGTGCTTCTGAATAATGGGAAGGTTGCAACAATAGAATTGTTTTGGCAATTAAAGGTTAACTTTTTTTATAAAAAAAATCTTTTTTGTACTTTCACATACGAAAATGGCGGCAAAAATAGGAAAAGAATACAAAGAAGGAAAACAATAACGATATGGAAAGAACTGAAACCAAAGGTGATTACTTGAAACAAGAATATAAGCTGCCTTCTTTTTCTGGTAAGTACTCTTTCTCACTTTTGATGTAATTTATATTTATGTTAATGAGATCAAAATGAACAATCATATAATTCATTTATCTGTCAATTAAGTTCATTTACTCAAAAGTTGGAAGAACCAAGCAGGCACACATAAAATGCAGGCACACTACGCCTTTTTTGAAGGTTTAATTTTTAATTTTATTACTTTGGTGTCACAAGGAAGTGTCCGTTCATTTTTTGAGAATTAAATACCAAAGATAAAGATACAAAAATTTAAAAAGTAGTATGAGTTATACAATAACCAGAGTTTAACCTCCTCTTTGTATTCTCATTCGACACATACATCCATCTCTTTCTCAGCGAATCAAAAATTACTATAAGAAGGTATTGAAACTAAAACTTATATTGATTTTTATGTTTAGTATTCTCGAATTGCTATAATATAATTAAAATACAATTATTAAGTTTTAAGTGTAACATTTCTCATAAATTATCTACAACTTTTAAATTCAGCATAAGTTTAGTTTTCTATGAATATGTATAGTAATATTTTTTTTTGTATTTTATGATATTATATAAATTGCAAGAATACGAAATTTTTAAAAAGTCAAGACGAAATATGTTCTTCTTCTCTTTTCAAATTAGTATTCAACTTTGTTTGAAACTTAAAAATTCGAATATTGGATATAGTAACAGTATGCAATTGATAAGGAGCCCATATATATATATTAAAATCTACTTAAAATATTTCACATTATGATGAACCCAAACAGAGGCGGATCCAGGATTTGAAGTTTATGAATTACTATTGTAATCTCAAATTAATATACAATAATAACTAGGTTTACAGTTAAATATTTATAGATATTTAAAGGGTTTTTAATAAAAATACAACGTCTCCGCAAAAGTTCCTGGGTTCCCGGGAACCCAGTAACTCTAGTCTACATCCACCATTGAACACAAATGTATGTTGTTTATAAGCATTTTAATTTTTTTTCATAGAAAAGAGGGTATGAATAAATTTAAATATATTTTTCATGAGCGCGCGAAGCGCGGGCAGAGTAACTAGTTATTTATATTTCTAATATTTTGAGGTATTTTGATCATAAATACGTGCATCTATAGTATTCAGTTTTGTTTGACCAAAAAATGTAGACGTTTGATTAAACTAATTAATTTTGTATGACGAAGGGCTAAACCTAGTTAATGATATGTAACAATCCGACCGGTCGATTTGAATATTATAACCCCGTTCCCCTATTTACTGCTCAATTTATGCTTTACAGTTATTTTATGACTTATCGGGTTAGTTGATTTGGGTTCGGAAGGAATTCGGAGTGAAACAAGACTCTTAGTCTCATAATTGAAAATTTAAGTTAAAAACGTTGATCGGATGTGGACTTATATGAAAACGACCGCGGATTCGAATTATGATAATTCTAATAGCTCCGTATGATGATTTTGGACTTAGGAGCATGTCCGAAAAATTATTTGGAGGTCGGTAGAGGAATTAGGTTTGAAATGGCGAAAGTCGAATTTTTGAGATGTTTGACCGGGGGGTTGACTTTTTGATATCGGGGTCGGAATCCGATTTTGAAAATTTAAATACCTCCGTTATGTCATTTATGACTTGTGTGAAAGATTTGAGGTCAATCATACATGATTTGATAGGTTCCGGCGTTGTTTGTAGAAATTAGAAGTTTCAAAGTTTACTAGGCTTGAATCTATGTGTGATTCGTGTTTTTAGTGTTGTTGGATGTGATTTGAACACTCGACTAAGTTTGTATGATGTTTTAGGACTTGTTGGTATATTTGGTTGAGGTCTCGGGAACCTCGGGTGAGTTTCAGATGGTTAACGGATCAAATTCGGACTTAGAAGAAAAATCTGAAGTTTTTGCCTTCTGGTGTAATCGCACCTGCGGAACTTGGCTCGCAGAAGCGAGCATGGCAAGCGCAGATGTGGGCAGAGGGCTGTGAGGCAGTGGTCACATGTGCGAGGGAAATTCCGCACCTGCGATGAGCGCAGATGCGGTCCCTTGATTGCAGAAGCGGAGGCAGGCTTAAGTGATTTTTCCGCAGAAGCGGAGCTTTGATCGCAGATGCGGCTCCGCAGATGCGGAAATGGAGCCGTAAGTACGAAACTCCTGGTCAGAATGTTAAAAACAGAGGAGTCCAAGATTTTGTCATTTTTGACATTTCCAAAAGCGGGTGAGGCGATTTTTGAGCGAAAAATCACGGAAAACCTTGAGGTAAGTCCCTTGTGATCATTTCTACTACATAATATTGAATTATCATCGAATTATCCGACTAGATTACATGTTTTGAGGTGTATATCGGGGGTTTGAACTTAGGGATTTGGAAATAAGATTTAATGATTTGTAGATCGAGTTGATGTCGGATTTTGGTAAAATTAGTATGGTTAGACTCGTGGTTGAATGGGCTTTCGGATTTTAGAACTTTTGTCGGGTTCCGAGACGTGGGTCCCACAGGCGATGTTTGAGCTAAATTTCGAAATTTTATGAAAAATTGTATTTTCATATAAAATTAATTTTAATAAATTTTAATGACTCAAACGAATTATTTGTGACTAGATTCAAAGCATTCAGAGGCCGATTTGCGATGCAAAGGCATAGTAGAGTAAAGAATTTCAAGTTTTGAGGTAAGTAACAGTTTTAAATCTGGTCCTGAGGGTATGAAACCCCAGACTTTGTATCATGTGATTATTTTAAAGGTTACGCATATGCTTGGTGATGGGCGTGTGGGCGTGCACCAAGGGTATTGTGACTTGGTCCGCCCTGTGGAAACTATGAAGTTGAATAACTTGTTGTTAGCTATGTGCTCTCTATGTGTTGTGAAAATTTGACTATAAGTCATATTAGAAACCATGTTAGGCTATATGTTGGTACTGTTGGGACCCACAAAGGTCGTGTACATGTTGAACTATTTGCTTAATTGTTATTTTGTACTCAGTCACAATTTACTTGATTATTTTATCCCAATCTCTATTGTTCATTATTGATGCATCATATCATTGTTGTTTGGGCTGATTTCATGATTGTTGAGAGCCCGAGAGACTGGAGAGATTTATGACTGAGTGAGGCCAATGGCCTGATTGTGAGATATTATACTATAGCACATGAGTTATCCGTGCGGATCCAGATATTATACTATAGCACGTGAGTTGTCCGTGCAGATCCAGATATTAATAATATAGCATGTGACTTATCCGTGTAGCACGTGAGTTGTCCGTACGGATTATAGCGCTTGGGTGGTAGGAGCCCATCCGGTGTCTGTACACCCCCAGTGAGCGCGAGTACCCATTGAGTGTGAGTGATGAGGGCTGAGAGCCGTGTTGTTGAGCTGTTGTGACGAGTTGAGTGATTGTTTTCCTAAAAGGCTGTACTTTCTTTTCATTTGTTGTTGCACTTAGTTGCTATCTGTCATTATTGTAAAATACTCTGAAAGATTTTATATCCGGATTACATGAACTTGAAATGTATAAAACGGATTTGACTTAAACTGCTGGATTTGAAAGCATGTTTATTCTTTTCTCGAATTAGTGAAAGTGAACTATAGCTGTGTAACTCGTCACTATCTTCAGTTCCATATTTTTTATTGTTACTTGCTGAGTTGGTTGTACTCATACTATACCCTGCACTTCCTGTGCAGATCCAGGTGTTCCTGGACATAGCGGGTGATGATCCTTTCGCACAGTTGTTTTTTTAGAGATTCAAAGGTAGCTGCCGTATTTCGCAGACCTTGCCACTCCTTCCCTATCTCCTTATTTACAGTACTTGGTCTCAAACTGTTGTAGACCGTATATACAGACTTGTATTCATAATATATGCTCATGTACTCAGTGACACCGGATTTTGGAGGAGTGTTCGTATCAGTTATCGTGGGATTTTGTATTGTATTTAAATATTATGTTTTCAAACTAAAGGAAATCGGGGTTTATTGATGTTATCGGCTTGCCTGGTATTGAGATAGGCGTCATCACGATTGGTCATATTTTGGGTCGTGACAAGTTGGTATCAGATCTTTAGATTGCATAGGTCTCACGAGTCATGAGCAGGTTTAGTAGAGTCTTGCGGATCGGTAAAGAGACGTCTGTACTTACCTTCGAGAGGCTGCAAAACCCTTAGGAAAACTTCACTTTCTTGTATTCTGTCATGCGAATTTGTTGATTCCGGAAACTAAATTTTTGTTATTCTATTCTCTCACAGATGGCGAGGACACGTACTACCAGATCGAACGGCCAACCACCAATGCCACCAGTTAGGACCGTGAGAGGTCGGGACCGAGGTAGAGCCCGAGGTAGAGGTCGAGGTATAGCTCGTACAGCTGTTGGATCAGCACCTGTAGTACCACCAGTTGCTCCAGCTCAGGAGTAGATTCCAGATACAGTTGAGCCAGCGGGACCAGCTCAGGCACCATCTACACCTATTGTGATTCCGGGCCTTCAGGAGGCTCTGGCCCATGTATTGACAATTTGTACTGGTCTTGTTCAGGTGGTTTCGGCTCAAGCCGCGCCTTCCACTTCTCAGGCCGGGGGAGGTACTCATACCCCTGTTTCCCGTACTCCAGACCAGGTAGTACATGAACTTCAGATACCAGGGGCACTACCAGCCTAGCCGGCTGTAGATGCCCAGGCCCTGGTAGTTCCTGTTATGGAAAATGATGAGCAGAGGAGACTTGAGAGATTTGAGAGGCTTCAACCTCCACCATTTAGCGGTACTGAGTTAGAGGATGCTCAGGGTTTTCTGGATAGGTGTCAACAGATGCTTCAGACAACGGGATTCTAGAGACCAGTGGGGTCTCGTTCACTACTTTTTAGTTTTCTGGGGCTGCCTTCAGATGGTGGGAGGCTTATGAGAGGCGCAGGATAGTTGGTATAGTACCACTTACATGGAAGGAGTTCTCCGTTCTCTTTTTAGGGAAGTTTGTGCCACAGTCTCGCAAAGAGGAGCTACGCAGACAGTTTGAGCAGTTACATTAAGATGGTATGTTTGTGACACAATACGAGATGAGATTTTCTGAGTTGACTCATCACGTAGTCTGGTTGGTTCCCACTGATAGGGAGAGGATTAAGAGGTTCATTGATAGCCTCACATATCAACTGCAGTTACTTATGACTAGGGAGAGGGTATTTGGTGCTACTTGTGATGAGGTAGTTGACATTGCTCGGCAGATAGAGATGGTTCGTAGCCAGGAACATGGAGAGAGGGAGGCTAAGAGGCCTCGTGGTCCAGGTGATTACAGCGTTGTTCCTCAGGGGTCAGTTTTACCGCGGTAGGGGTCGTTCTTACAGACACGCTCAGATGGGTCGTCCAGCTCATCGTGGTGCATCAGCTAGCCATAGTTCTTACAATTCTCACTCAGGACAATCTTCATTCAGTTCACTACCAGCGCAGAGTTCTCATCATACCTTATCCACTCAGGTTTCTATAGGTAATTCCTCGGGTTATCAGGAGCAGTAGTTCCGTCAGAGGAGGGGTTGTTTTGAGTGCAGAGAATTTGGTCATTTCAAGAGAGAGTGTCCTAGGCTGTTGAGTGGGGCTCCATAGCAGACTCCTCGACTGACGTCACCAGCACCAGCACCAGCAATTCCACCACCCACCTAGCCAGCTTGGGATGGGGATTAGGCAGCTAAGGGTCGCCCAAGAGGGGGAGGCCGATCAGGTGGCGGCCAGGACCGATTCTATGCTTTTCCTGCCAGGCCAGATGTTGTTGCTTCAGATGCAGTGATCACATGTATTGTTTCAGTATGCCACATGGAGGCTTCTATATTATTTGACCCTAGTTTCACTTATTTATATGTATCATCGTAGTTTGCTCATTATCTGGATATGCCCTGTGAGTCCTTAGTTTCACATGTTTGTGTATCTATACCGGTGGGTGATATTATTAATGTGGACCGTGTGTATCGGTCGTGTGTGGTAACTATTGGGGAACTGGAGATTATAGTTGATCTCCTATTACTCGGTATGGTTGATTTTGATGTAATTCTGGGTATGGATTGGTTGTCTCCATGTCATGCTATTCTGGACTGTCACGCAAAAATCGTGACGTTGACGATGCCGGGGTTGCCAAAGGTTGAATGGAGGGGTTCTCCAGATTTTGTTCCTAGCATGGTAATTTCTTATTTGAAGGCCCAATGTATGGTTGGAAAGGGGTGTGTGTCATATTTGGCCTTTGTGAGAGATGTTGATGCAGATACTCCTATTATTGATTCAATACCGGTCGTGCAAGACTTTTCGGATGTATTTCCTGTAGACCTGCTGTGTATGCCACCCGACAGGGTTATTGATTTTGGTATTGACTTGGTGCATGACACTCATCCCATTTCTATTCCTCCGTATCGTATGGCACCAACTGAGTTAAAAGAATTGAAAGAACAACTTCAAGAACTCCTTGAAAAGGGGGTTTGTTAGGCCTAGTGTGTCACCTTGTGGTGCACCGATTCTATTTGTGAAAAAAGAAAGATGGTACTATGCGGATGTACATTGATTATAAGCAGTTGAACAAAGTTACAATCAAGAATAAATATCCCTTGTCGCGTATTGATGACTTATTTGACCAGCTTCAGGGAGCGAGGGTGTTCTCCAAAATTGATTTGAGATCTGGGTATCACCAGTTGAAAATTCGGGATTCGGATATTCTAAAGACGACATTCAGAACTCGTTATGGCCACTATGAATTTCTTGTGATGTCTTTTGGATTAACCAATGCCCCAACAGCATTTATGCATTTGATGAATAGTGTATTCCAACCATATCTTGATTTATTTGTCATAGTATTTATTGATGATATTCTGGTGTGCTCACATAGCCAGGAAGAGCATTCACAACACTTGGGTATTGTATTACAGAGATTAAGAGAGGAGAAGCTTTATGCCAAATTTACGTGGGACATATAGTGTCCAGTGAAGGAATTAGGGTGGATCCGAAGAAAATAGGGGCAGTTCAGAGTTGGCCAAGACCATCTTTAGTTACTGAGATTCAGAGTTTTCTCAGGTTGGCCAGTTATTATCATCGCTTCGTGGAGGGTTTCTCGTCTATTGCATCGCCTATGACTAAATTGACCCAGAAAGGTGCTCCGTTCAGGTGGTCGGATGAAAGTGAAGAAAGCTTTCTGAAGCTCAATACAGCTTGGACTATAGCTCCAGTATTGGTGTTGCCTACAGGTTCAGAGTCTTATACTGTGTATTATGACACATCACGTATTGGTCTCGACGAAGTGCTTATGCAAGGGGGTCTGGTAATTGCCTATGCGTCCAGATAGTTAAAGATACATGAAAAGAATTACCCGCTCCACGATCTCGAGTTAGCAGCTATTGTTCATGCCCTAAAAGTTTGGCGGCATTACTTGTATGGTGTCCAGTGTGAGGTATATACCGATCATCGGTGTCTACAACATTTGTTTAAACAAAAGGATCTTAATTTGCGGAAGAGGAGGTGGTTAGAGTTGCATAAAGATTATGACAATACCATTCTCTATCATCCCGGAAAGGTCAATGTGGTGGCCGATGCCTTGATTTGTAAGGAGGATAGTTTGGGCAACTTAACATACTTACCGGTAGCAGAGAGGCCTTTATCCTTGGATGTACAAGCCTTGGCCAACCAGTTTGTTAGATTGTATGTTTCCGAGCCGAATCGAGTTTTGGATTATGTGGTTTCTCGGTCTTCTTTATATGATCGCATCAGAGAGCGCCAGTATGATGATCCATATCTGCTTGTCCTTAAGGATACAGTTCAGCACGGTGATGCCAAGGAAGTCACTATTGGAAATGACGGTGTATTATGGCTGCAAGGCAGGCTATGTGTACCTAATGTAGATGATTTGCGTGAGTTGATTCTCCAGGAAGCTCACTTTTCATACTACTCCATTCATCCAGGTGCCGCGAAGATGTATCAGGATTTGAGGCAACACTATTGGTGGAGGCGAATGAAGAAAGATATAGTTGGGTTTGTATCTCGATGTTTAAATTGTCAACAGGTAAAACATGAACATCAGAGATCGGGAGGATTTCTTCAGAGACTTGAAATTACGGAGTGGAAATGGGAGCGCATTACCATGGACTTCGTAGTTGGGCTTCCATGGACTTTGAAGAAGTTTGATGCGGTTTGGGTGATTGTAGATCGGCTGACTAAGTCCGCGCATTTTATTCCTGTTGGTACGAATTATTCTTCGGAGCGGTTGGCTGAGATTTATATCCGCGAGATTGTTCACCTACACGGTGTACCAGCGTCCATCATTTCAGATCGGGGCACGCAGTTTACATCACAGTTTTGGAGAGCAGTGCAGAGAGAATTGGGCAGACAGGTTCAGTTCAGTACAACATTTCACCCTCAGATGAACGGATAGTCCGAGCGTACTATTCAGAATTTGGAGGATATGCTACGTGCTTGGGTCATTGATTTTGGGGGTTCGTGGGATCAATGTATTCCACTCGCGGAGTTGGCTTATAATAATAGCTACTAGTCAAGTATTCAGATGGCTCCGTATGAGGCTATATATGGGAGACGGTGTCGGTCTCTGGTGGGTTGGTTCGAGTCGGGTGAAGCTAGACTAATGGGTACTGACTTGGTTCAGGATGCTTTAGAGAAGGTCAAAGTGATTCAGGAACGGCTTCGCACGACACAGTCTAGACAGAAGAGTTATGCCGACAGGAAGGTTCATGATGTTGTTTACATGGTTGGGGAGAAGGTCCTGCTCAAGATTTCACCCATGAAGGGTGTGTTGAGGTTCGGGAAGAAGGGCAAGTTGAGCCCTCAGTATATTGGGATTTTTGAGATACTTAAGAAAATTGGAGATGTGGCTTGTGAACTTGCTTTACCACCTAGTATATCAGGTGCTCATCCAGTGTTCCATGTATCCATGCTCTGAAAGTATGTCGGGGATCTGTCTCATATTCTAGATTTCAATACAGTGCAGCTGGACGGTAATTTGACTTATGATGTGGAGCCGGTGGCTATTTTAGACCGACAGGTTCGAAAACTGAGATCAAAGAACATAACATCACTGAAGGTACAGTGGAGAAGCCAGCCAGTCGGATAATCTACTTGGAAAATTGAGCAGGAGATGAAGAGCAACTATCCACACCTATTTAAGACTCCATGTATGATTCTAAACCCGTTCGAGGATGAACGTTTGTTTAAAAGGGGGAGAATGTAAAGACCCGGCCGGTCGTTTTGAATATTATAACCTCATTCCCTAATTTACTACTTAATTTATGTTTTACAGTTATTTTATGATTTATTGGGTTAGTTGGTTCGGGTTTGGAAGGAATTCAGAGTGAAACGAGACTCTTAGTCTCACAATTGAAAATTTAAGTTAGAAAGGTTGACTGGATGTGGACTTATGTATAAACGACCTCGGATTCGAATTTTAATAATTCCAATAGCTCTGTATGGTGATTGTGGACTTAGAAGCGTGTCCGAAAAATTATTTGGAGGTCGGTAGAGGAATTAGGTTTGAAATGGCAAAAGTCAAATTTTTGAGAAGTTTGATCGGGGGGGGTGACTTTTTTATATCGAGGTCAGAATCCGATTCTGAAAATTGGAATACCATTGTTATGGCATTTATGACTTGTGTGCCAAATCTGAGGTCAATCGGACGTGATTTGATAGGTTCCGGCGTCGTTTGTAAAAATTGAAAGTTTCAAAGTTCATTAGGCTTGAATCTATGTGTGATTCGTGTTTTTAGTGTTGTTGGATATGATTTGAACACTCGACTAAGTTCGTATGATGTTTTAAGACTTGTTGGTATATTTGGTTAAGGTCTCGGGAACCTTGGGTGAGTTTCGGATGGTTAACGGATCAAATTCGGAGTTAGAAGAAAAGTCTGAAGTTCCTGCCTTCTGGTGTAATCGCACCTGCGGAACTTGGCTCGCAGAAGCGAGCATGGCAAGCGCAGATGTGGGCAGAGGGCTGTGAGGCAGTGGTCGCAGGTGCGAGGAAAATTCCGCATCTGCGATGAGCGCAGATGCGATCCCTTGATCGCTGAAGCAGAGGCAGGCCTAAGTGAGTTTTTCGCAGAAGCGGAGCTTTGATCGTAGATGCGGCTCCACAGATGCGAAAATGGAGCCGCAGATGCGAAACTCTTGGTCAGAATGTAAAAAATAGAGGAGTTTGGGATTTTGTCATTTTTGACATTTCCAAAAGCGGGTGAGGCGATATTTGAGCGAGAAATCATGGGAAAACTTGAGGTAAGTCCCTTGTGATCATTTCTACTCCATAATACTGAATTATCATCGAATAATCCAACTAGATTACATGATTTTGATGTATAAATCGGGGGTTTGAACTTAGGGATTTGGAAATACGATTTGATGATTTGGAGGTCGAGTTGATGTCGGAACTTTGTAAAATTAGTATGGTTATACTCGTGGTTGAATGGGCTTTTGGATTTTTTTAAATTTTGTCGAGTTCTGAGAGGTGCGATGTATTAGCTAAATTTCAAATGTTTATGGAAAAATTGTATTTTCATATAGAATTAATTCCAATAAATTTTATTGACTGAAACGAATAATTTGTGACTAGATTTGAGGCATTCAGAGGCCGATTTGCCAGGCAAAGGCATAACAGAGTAAATAATTTCACGTTTTGAGGTATGTAATAATTTTAAATCAGGTCCTGAGGGTATGAAACCCCGATTTTGTCTCATGTGTTTATTTTGGAGGTGACGCACATGCTTGGTGACAGGCGTGTGGCCGTGCACCAAGGGGATTGTGACTTGGTCCGTCCCGTGGAAACTATGAAGTTGAATAACTTGTTGTTAGCAATATGCTCTCTATGTGTTGTGGAATTTTTACTGTAAGTCATGCTAGAAACCATTGTTAGGCTATATGTTGGTACTGTTGGGACCCACAGAGATCGTGTACATGTTTTACTATCTGCTTAATTATTGTTTTGTGATCAGTCACAGTTTACTTGATTATTTTATCTCAGTATCTATTTTTCATTATTGATGCATCATATCATTGTTGTTTGGGCTGATTTCATGATTGTTGAGAGCCTGAGAGACTGGAGAGATTTATGACTCAGCGAGGCCGAGGGCCTGATTATGAGATATTATACTATAGCACGTGAGTTGTCCGTGCTTCTGGTGAGTTGTCCATGCTTCACGTGAGTTTTCCGTCCGGATCCAGATATTATACTATAGCACGTGGATTGTCCGTGCAGATTCAGATATTATACTATAGCACGTGAGTTGTCCGTGCAACATGCGAGTTATCCATGCGGATCCAGATATTGATACTATAGCATGTGAGTTGTTCGTGCAACACGTGAGTTGTCCGTGCAGATTATATCGCTTGGGATGTAGGAGCCTCTCCAGATTCTGTACACCCGCCGTGAGCGCGGGTACCCATTGAGTGTAAGTGCTGAGGGCTGAGAGACGAGTGGTTAAGTTGTTGTGACAAGTTGAGTAACTGTTGCCCTGAGAGGCTGTACTTGCTTTTTATTTGTTGTTGCACTTAGTTTCTATCTGTCATTGTTGTGAAATACTCTGAAAGATTTTATATCCGGATTACATGAACTTGAACTCTATAAAACTGATTTGACTTAAACTGCTGGATTTGAAAGCATGTCTATTCTTTGCTGAAATTACTGAAAGTGAACTATAATTGTGTAGCTCGTCGCTATCTTCAGTTCCTTATTTATTATTGTTACTTGCTGAGTTTGTTGTACTCATACTACACCCTGCACTTCGTATGCAGATCCAGGTGTTCCCGGACATAGCGGGTGTTGATCCTTTCGCACAGTTGATTTTTTGGAGATTCAAAGGTAGCTGCCGTATTTCGCAGACCTTGCCTCTCCTTCCCTATCTCTTTATTTACAGTATTTGGTCTCGGACTGTTATAGACCGTATTTCCAAACTTATATTCATAATATATGCTCATGTACTCAGTGACACCAGGTTTTGGAGGAGTGTTCGTATCAGTATTCATAGGATTTTGTATTGTATTTTAATATTATGTTTTCAAACTTAAAGGAAATCAGGGGTTATTGATGTTATCGGCTTGCCTGGAATTGAGATAGGCTCTATCACGACAGGTCAGATTTTGGATCGTGACATGATAATAACTTCAGATCTATAATCGATTAACACAAATAATGCAAGAGCAGTGTTAAGAGAAGATTAAATGTGATGTGCATTCACTGTTTTAAAAGCATTAATGATGGGGGATATAAAGCAATAAATAACGATAAATGACATTAAAATAAATAAGGAGAATGATTTACCCAATATTGAATGAGGTGGATGACTTTTCTTTCTAAGAATGATGAATGATAGACAAATACTAGGATGTTGGGACCCTTCTCGGATCTAATGAAAAAAGTGTAGAATAGTAGACAATCGATTCTCTTCAGAAAGGTAGTGATTGTCTTTCATCTAGAGAGAAAGCCTGCTTTTCAAAAACTGTTCTTATCACAAAATATTACCTATCTCTCCCCTATCTCATTTTCTATTCATATGGGACATTCCCCACCCAACCCTAAAAGTACAAACACCAAGAATATTCAATAGAATAATCTCCTGAATATTCTATTACAAAAACTAGTTGTTAGCACTGCCCTTGATACTTGACCTCGGTCGTTATTGACTATTCGGCTACGAGCCCTGTTATCTACTAATCGACCTCGACCATATCGCTTTCCATGATACCGCTTCATGCTAAACCCCACTAAGGCGAGGGAAGTGTCTGCGTGGGAAGTTCGGTGAAGGATGGATTTGCCATCAGAGAAGCGGTGACCATAGATCTCGGAGTTGATGTCGAGCTTCTGTCCACGATCCCACCGCCGTTGGGGGCCAAGGGATGTACGTTACTCCTTGAGGCCGGAATGGGTTTTGAAGGTTCGTCGGCATGAGTCCCTGGTTCTTTACATAGCGATGAGACATCGACCTAGTTACTGACCGAGGACCCTTCCTCTCGGGTTAATACCAAGGGCAAAAGTGTTGCCGAAGAGGATTATGAGATGGGCTCCGATATGGACGCCGAGAAGGTTAGGATGATGGCGGAAGGACTCACCCGACTTGAGGTGAGGTTGGAAGGGAGCACGCGGACTATTGCGATCCCTTTAGACTGGGATCTATTAGTTGACATGGAGGACGTGGTCCCTTATCTTGGTCCACTATGTTCCTATGTGGAGGGTAAGACCCTCAAGAAGCTAAAGGATTCCACTTTGTCGAAGAGCATAGCCGGCCTTGCTCTTAGGGTATGTTTGGTTCTGAAGGATTCTACTTTTGTTTTATGTTGATTCTGACTTTGTTCTTACCCGCTCTGGCTTTATTTTCAGACCGTGCTCTTGTAGATTTAATGTTCCCTCCGAGAGGAGAGGCATAAGGCTATCTTCCAAAAGATGGAGCAGAAATATCGCTTATATCATGATAAGCACCGTGAGCTTTGCCGGAAACTTGGCGGTAGTAGCAACTTCTGGGCCTTCCGAAACGAGCTAAAGGAGAAGGTTGACGAATTGGTGAAGGTCCTCAAAAAATGTAGTGAGCTAGAGGGGGTGTTAAAGGACAAAGAGGAGGAGTTCGAAGTGAGTAGGGGGGTTGAGGCCCAATGCGCCAAACTTCAGGCCCAAGTTGTCTCGCTGCATGCCGAGCTGGAGGAGTGTCAACTTTGAGAGGCCATTTTGAGTGGAGAGGTCACCGAGAAGGTAGCGGATTTGGAGAAGGCGGAGTCGGCCCAGTTATCATCTGTGCGTAAAGCTGCAGCTTTAGAGGACACGATCCATGTTATCCGTTCTGAACGGGATTGCGCCATGGAGACGGCTAGGCTCAGAGAGGAGAGACTTGATGAGCAGATTGGGGAGTTAGAAAAGAGGATGCGGACCTTAGTGATCAAGTTGTTGACCTCTAGGCTGAAAAGGCACAGTTGTTGGCATAGCCGTCCTCACCCCGTACTACATTTCCTGATGTTCCTCGGGATCTGTATGAGGAATGGACTCACGTCGAGGCCCAGCTGGATATATTTAGGGATCTTATGGGGACAGGGACTGTTTTAGAAGCTGACTTAGCGAATGCACGTGCTAAGTCACGTGAAGCTCGTTTTACTTGTGGCTATGACCCCACTACACCACAAGCTAGTGATGCTGAGGAAGACGTGGAAAGGATTGAGCAAGATGCCTGGTACGAAGATGAGTATCCCAACGGCAGCGGCGATGGTGGAGAGACGGGTGGAGATAGTGCTGCGGAGTTAGGTAGCGCGTAGTTGCTTTTCTTTATTTTTCTTATAATTCTTGTACATACTTTTGCTGGCATCTATTTTAGCCTTTGTAAGGAATATATTTGAAGTAAGAAATGTCTTTTTCGCTATTTTGTATCTAATTCTTTTCTTTCTATTCGGGCTTGCACGCTTCTTTCTTTTGTTTTGTCATTTTAATCATAAAACTTTGGTTTTGGTCATGGTCGTGGATTAGTAGGTGTTAATACGAATGAGTTCAAATGCAACTTGCATTGAGTTGGTTCGAGCGAGGTCGAATGTGAGTTGATTCGAACGAGGTCAAAAGTGAGTTAATTCGAGCGAGGTCTAATGTGAGTTGATTCGAGTGAGGTCGAATGCGAGTTGATTCCAACGAGGTGAATGTGAGTTGATTTGAACAAGGTCGAATGTGAGTTGATTCGAACGAGATCGAATTTGAGTTGATTCGAGCGGGTTCGAATGTGAGTTAATTCGAACGAGGTCGAATGTGAGTTGATTTGAATAAGGTCGAATGTGAGTTGATTCGAACGAGGTCGAATGTGAGTTAATTCGAACGAGGTCGAATGTGAGTTGATTTGAATAAGGTCGAATGTGAGTTGATTCGAACGAGGTCGAATGTGAGTTAATTCGAACGAGGTCGAATGTGAGTTGATTTGAATAAGGTCGAATGTGAGTTGATTCGAACGAGGTCGAATGTGAGTTAATTCGAACGAGGTCGAATGTGAGTTGATTTGAATAAGGTCGAATGTGAGTTGATTCGAACGAGGTCGAATGTGAGTTAATTCGAACGAGGTCGAATGTGAGTTGATTTGAATAAGGTCGAATGTGAGTTGATTCGAACGAGGTCGAATGTGAGTTAATTCGAACGAGGTCGAATGTGAGTTGATTTGAATAAGGTCGAATGTGAGTTGATTCGAACGAGGTCGAATGTGAGTTAATTCGAACGAGGTCGAATGTGAGTTGATTTGAATAAGGTCGAATGTGAGTTGATTCGAACGAGGTCGAATGTGAGTTAATTCGAACGAGGTCGAATGTGAGTTGATTTGAATAAGGTCGAATGTGAGTTGATTCGAACGAGGTCGAATGTGAGTTAATTCGAACGAGGTCGAATGTGAGTTGATTTGAATAAGGTCGAATGTGAGTTGATTCGAACGAGGTCGAATGTGAGTTAATTCGAACGAGGTCGAATGTGAGTTGATTTGAATAAGGTCGAATGTGAGTTGATTCGAACGAGGTCGAATGTGAGTTAATTCGAACGAGGTCGAATGTGAGTTGATTTGAATAAGGTCGAATGTGAGTTGATTCGAACGAGGTCGAATGTGAGTTAATTCGAACGAGGTCGAATGTGAGTTGATTTGAATAAGGTCGAATGTGAGTTGATTCGAACGAGGTCGAATGTGAGTTAATTCGAACGAGGTCGAATGTGAGTTGATTTGAATAAGGTCGAATGTGAGTTGATTCGAACGAGGTCGAATGTGAGTTAATTCGAACGAGGTCGAATGTGAGTTGATTTGAATAAGGTCGAATGTGAGTTGATTCGAACGAGGTCGAATGTGAGTTAATTCGAACGAGGTCGAATGTGAGTTGATTTGAATAAGGTCGAATGTGAGTTGATTCGAACGAGGTCGAATGTGAGTTAATTCGAACGAGGTCGAATGTGAGTTGATTTGAATAAGGTCGAATGTGAGTTGATTCGAACGAGGTCGAATGTGAGTTAATTCGAACGAGGTCGAATGTGAGTTGATTTGAATAAGGTCGAATGTGAGTTGATTCGAACGAGGTCGAATGTGAGTTAATTCGAACGAGGTCGAATGTGAGTTGATTCGAATGAGTTCGAATGTGAGTTGATTCGAACGGGGTCGAATATGATTTACTTAATTGTGGCCGGGGGCAGGTAGATATTGAGGCGATGTTGTTCTGGTGAAAACATGGGCGAACTTAATACATTTATGTTTTTCTCATATACTTGAAGAAATTTACATGTTTTTCGGGATGGAATTCCAGTCCCTTCATTAGGTGACCTGGAGACGTGTTGAGAGGTTGGGCAATGAACTAACCGTCTGGTGTCTCTTTCCGTTCGTATTTTGACTTGGAAGTGTCCCCCTTGTCTCCTCGTTAAAAAGCTCCTCGACAAAACCCAATTAGGACAAAACTCAAGTGAGGGAAACAAAGTGCAACTTGGAGGACATTGTTTCTTAAAAGTTGAAGTACTTGAGGTGGGCGACGTTCCAGTTGTTTGGAAGTATTTTTCCTTCCATTTTTTCTAGTTGAAATGACCGTTTATTTGCTTCTGCCATGATTTTGTATGGGCCGTCCCAATTCGTCCCTAGTTTGCCTTCCTGCGGGTTTTTACTTGCTTGTGTTTTGTCCTTGAGCACGTAATCCACGATTTTGAGTGGTCTGATCTTGGCCTTTTTGTTATAATAGCGTTATGCCTGTTGTTTTTGGGCGACCATCCTTATGTAGGTCATATTTCTCCGTTCTTTGGCTTCGTCGAGCTCTTGCCTTCTGCTTTCATCATTCCTTGACCCGCTCTCATGGGAATATCGCAAACTGGGCTCTGTGGCTTCGACCGGTATTACCGCATCAGTACCATAGACTAAAGATTAGGGTGTCTCTTCTGTGCATCTTTGTCATTGTGTAATAGGCCCAAAGCAGTTCTGGTAATAGCTCCGGCCATAATTCCTTGGCGTCCTCAAGCTTTTTCTTCATGGTGTTTAGTATTGATATATCGGAGGATTTCAATTGCACGTTGCACGCGGGGTGGCATGGTGTGGAGAGTATTCTTTTGATATGTCACTTCTCAAAATATTTGGCGACCTTTTTTACAGTAAATTGGGGTTCATTGTCGCAACTGATCTCTTTGGGGAGGCCGAAGCGGCACACAATATTTTTCCATATGAAGGTGATCATTTCATGTTCGCGTATTTGGGCAAATGCTCCTGCTTCTACCCTTTTAGAAAAATAGTCAGTTAAAATAAAAGAAATTGTACGTTACCTCGCCCAACATGGAGGAGGCCGACGATGTCCATTCCCCATTTGATAAAAGTCCAAGGGGAGGTGATGGAGTGGAGATGCTCACTGATCGGTGCCAAACCTACACCACTATTGAGTAGCGAGGATGGTCGATGCAGTTTTACCCAACAAGGTCAGGATCGATTTCCACATGGAGTTAATTGATTTGGAATTAGGTATTTATGTAAATCGAGATGTGTATGTCGTTCCTAATTGCACTTCCAAACATGATGGTGTTGATTCTACTTTTATTTCTATTTCTATTGTATGCTAAGATTAAAGCTAAGTACAATATTTTTTATGATAGCTTTCAAGTGTTTAAAAGGTCTAAGGTAGTGACTTCCACCTAGGTGGATATCTAACGGGTATTAAGAATCTAGGGTGAGTTTGATTTGATTGGGGTCGTAATATAGCTATCACACCCGAGTACTCACTCTATACCTCTCGGTAGTTTGAGTGATTTTTTCCAATTTGGGTTTCTCAAGTCCAAATGGGTATTCATGCAATACAAGTGATATTAGCTCAAGTCGGGTATTACTATCCCTAGGTTTAACCCTTTTATTGGGGCTATCAATTTCTTGAGTTCACCCCAATTCCTTGTTATCCTAATTTTTCTAGACTTAGTTCCTCTTTCTCAAGAAGAGCCTAAGTCACAAAGGCATGAATCAGTGTTTGTAACAACTAATTCTACTATTCTAGCATGAACTAGGTTAAATATCACTAACCCATAAACAATCAAGCCCTAAAATTCAATACCCATTAAATACCTACACTAGGGTTGGGTCACAACCCTAGCTATGGGTCTAGCTACTCATGATAATAGCAGAAATCAAAGATAAAGAGAAGATATAATCCATAATACTAAATTAAAACATGCAAATCTAATGTTATAAGATAAATCTTGTACAAAATTGCCCAAAAGGGAAAACCTAGCCGTCTCATGTACTCAGCAAAAACATAACATAACCTAAAATTGACAAAAAGATCTATTTATACTAAGTTAAAATTTTCGGATAAAAATACCCATGCGAAAGTTTTCGCGGCCGCGTAATTCTGACTGCGGCCGCACACTTGCTTTTGCGGCCGCGTAATTCTGACTGCGGCCGCACACTTGCTTTTGCGGCCGCGTAATTCTGATCGCGGTCCGCGTTTCTTCACATCTAGACCTGGGTTGAACCTTGTTTCGTAGACCGCATAATTTCTACCACGTCCGCGTGGGAGACTTCTGCGGTAGCGTAACTTTGACGCGGACCGCCCTTCTCATTTTTGCTTGAATTATGCACTCTCTGATCCTTAGCAACCGTGGTCCATGGAATTCCCATCGCGGTCGTGCTGGTACTTTCGCGACCGCATCTTCTTGTCGTGGTCCGCGTTCATGTTTGTGCCCAAAAAAACCTTCTCTCTGATTCTTCATATCACGGACCTCAAAATAATGGCCGCGTACGCGTTGATACTTTCGCGGCCGCACCTTTTTTGTCGTGGTCCGCATTCCACACCTCTTGGCCCAGTCTTGGTTTTTGTTCAAGTTTTGACTCCTTTATGAGTTGATTATGGCTCATTTGGCTCATTTTGAACAATCCTTACAAGCAAGCAAATTAAGTTAGTTTCTGGGAATACCTTCACATATTTTTGGCCCAAAACACAAGTAAAAGAGCAATTAATAGGCTTAAATCCCTACTTATCACTCGCCCGCTTGATGGATCATTGGGGCATACTTTTGGCATTGTTCGTATTTTTTCACGAAGTCTGTGGCCCTTTTGTTTTTATGGTAGGCCAGTAGAAACCTTCCCGTATGAGACATCTGAGTAGAGCTCGATTGCCTGAGTGAGATCCGTAGTGGCTTTCGTGGACTTCTTCTAGGACGCACCGCGTCTGATTCGGGCCTAAGCATTTCGCTAGGGGGCCGTCATACGTCCTTTTGTATAAGTCGTTGTGAATGATGATGTACCTGGCCGTTTGCATCCGGAGCTTCTTGGCTTCTTTTTTATCATTTGGGAGTACGCCGTCCTGCAAGTATGTAACAATACGGTTGCGCCAGTCCCATGTTAGATTTATAGTCCTTACCTCAATTTGGTCTATCGATGAGTGGAGGAGGGTGACCATGTTTCCTTCTCTGGTTATGCTTTTGGTTGTTGCTGCTAATTTGGCAAGGCCGTCTGCTTTGATGTTTTGTGCTCGAGGGATTTGGCCGAGCTGGCACTCGTCGAACTCGGGCAGTAGTTTGCAGATCTCATCCTGGTATTTTTGTAACCTTTACTCTTTGATCTGGAAAGTCCCTGTGACTTGGTTGATGACGAGTTAAGAGTCGCAGCGTAGGATAACCCGCCTCTCCCCATACTTGAATGCTAGCCTTAACCTTGCAATCACCGTCTTATACTCGGCCTCGTTGTTAGTTATGTCCGGGTACCTTATGGTATGGGTGGGCATTCGATTTTTGGTTCGGTATTTCGGTATTCGGTTTATCAATTATGTATACCAAATACCGTACCAAAGTGGTTCGTTACGGTTCAGTATTTCTTACTTTGGTTCGGTACGATTTTGGTACGGTTTCAGTTTAATACATTAATGGAATAGATGATATTGATAGAGTACAGTGGACTGGACATTTGGACACGATATGCTAAGCTAGTTGCTACCTGCTGCCTGCTAGACAATATTAGAATTTATGTTTGATATAATATTTGGAAGAAATAGTGTAACAACAAAAGTGCAAAACCAACATTCCAAGCATCTGCCATCTATGATCTAATAAGCATCAGCACAAATCAGCCAACTAACGAAATAGAGTAACAACAAAACTTCAAGAGTCTTTATTGAATGTATCAAGCAGTGGATAAAACCACTGGTGTAAAATGGAGAAAGATGGTGGATCCTCCGAGCTAAGAAAGAAAAAGAGTGTTATTACCTCAACAGTTTCAGTGTCTCCAAAATCTTCAGTGAAGAAAGTATCAAGCACAACTTCCAGTAACAACTCCCCAAGAAAAGCATCTCAACTTAACGGCAGGACTAGTCTTACACCAAGCAAGACTGGGCAAATCAGTCATGAAAATGTGATAAATAAGACGTTGCACCTTAGAGAAACAAAGAACAAAAATCACTCTTCCCAGGAAAATAGTAATGCCAAAGAATCCTCAGATAGAGATGGTCCAAAACTAGGGAAGACAGCTTGCCTCGGATAGAGATGGTCCAAAACATGAGAGAAGTCTAGGTTAAAAAATAGAAAGGGAAACGGGGTAAGGCTTAAGAGCAGATATTTCCCGTAAGTCTAGGTGTGGGCTTAGGCTTATTGGGCTGGAAAATAAAAAATAATTTGGGCTTGGACTAAAATATTTTGGTATTTCGGTATACCGAAATTCTAAAATATCAAAACTCAATACCGTATACCGTACCAAACTATCAAAATATCGCAATTTCTATACCGAAAAAACCAAACCGAAAAACCAAATTTATTCGGTTCGGTTCGAAATTCGGTTTTTTGGATTTTATGCCCACCCCTACCTTATGGAATGGCGAACCACTTCGCCTGTTGAGACTTCGAGCACAAATCCCAGTCCGGACCCTAACGCATTGGAAGCACTGTCGGTGTACAAAATCCATAGATCTTGCGTTCGCGGAGAAGCATGGGTGGCTGCTTTTTCAACTTCGGGCATTTGTTTTGCGCTGAAGTCGGTGACGAAGTCGGCAAGGACTTGTGATTTTATCGTCCTCTGCGGTTGATATGGGATATCATGCTCGCTCATTCTATGGCCCACTTGGCTCATCTGCCCGATTGCTCAGGCTTATGCAAAATACTTCTCAAGGGGAAGGTTGTGACTACCGAGCTGGGGTTGCACTGAAAGTAGGGTCTAAGCTTTCGTGAAGATACGACCAAGGCAAGAGCCAATTGTTCGAGGTAGGGATACCTCATCTCGGCGTTGATTAAGGTTCTGCTAATGTAATAGATGGAGAATTGCGTACCTTTATATTATCGGACCAGGACTGCACTCACCGCTACTTCAGATACGACGAGGTAGACGAGAAGGCATTCCCTCGATTCCGCTTTGGAAAGCAATGGCGGTGATGACAGATAAGCCTTTAATTCCTTCAGGGCTTGAACACACTTGGAAGTCTATTGGAGGTCGTTGTCTTTCTTGAGTAGGCCGAAAAACTTATGGCATCTGTCAGATGATCGTGAGATGAATATCGATAGGGCGGCGATGCGGTCGGTCAGCCTCTGAACCTATTTTTTGCTAGTTAAGCGCTCTGGTATTCCTTCTATGGCTTTGATTTGGTCGGGGTTGACCTCAATACCCCTTTGCGATACTAGGAAGCCCAAAAATTTTCCTAAGGTCACGCCGAAAGCACACTTTTCAGGATTCAACTTCATTCTGTATCGCCTACGTATATTTGAAGGCTTCTTTTAGGTTGTTGGTGTGATCTTCTTTCCCTTCGAACTTGACCAACATGTCATCTATGTATACTTCCATGGCCTTACCGAGTTGGTCTTTGAACATTTTGGTCACCAACCTTTGGTATGTAGCCCCCGCGGTTTTTAGTTCGAAGGGCATCACCCTGTAGTAGTACATCTTGGTGGGTGATGAAGGTAGTTTTCTCCTGGTCTTCCTCTTCCATGAGGATCTGATTGCAGCCCGAATATGCATCCAAGAAGCTCAACAGTTCATGCCCGACCGTTGCATCAATGAGCTAGTCAATGTGAGGTAGTGGGAATGAATCTTTGGGGCATGCTTTGTTTAGATCCGTAAAGTCTACGCATATCCTCCACTTTCGGTTCTTATTTTTCACCATGACCACATTCGCGACCCATTGGGTGTATTTTGATTCCCTGATGGAGCCGTTTTCTAACAATTTTTTGACATCCTCGCGGACTGCATCATTTATTATGGAATTGAACTTTTGCCTAACCTGCCTTACCGAGGGGTAGAACGGATCGACGTTCAACTTGTGTATGGAGACCTCCTTCGGGATACCTGGAATGTCTGCATGGGATAAAGCAAACAAGACCACGTTAGCAGTTAAGAATTGACAGAATTTACGTGGTACATGTAGCTTGCGGCCGACGTAGGCTTTCTTTTTGTGATCGTTTTTGTCAAGTTGGACGGGGTCGAGGTTTTCGACGGTTGATCCTGTGGCGTCTATTGTTTCGGGATCTCTGATGAAGTCCTCTTGTTTTATCACAACTCGACCTCGACCCTGTTAATTGCTATGCATCCTCTACTTTACCCTTCATTTGTTGGGTATATGTACAATCCAGGGCGATGCGATAGCATTCTCGAGATGTGCGTTGTTCTCCTCGTATGCTGAATACTCCCCATGGGGTTGGAAATTTGATAACTTGGTACAAGATGGAGGGGATAGCCCTCATGTCGTGTATCCAAGGTCGACCTATTACGGCGTTGTACATGGTATCCTGGTCCATGATGTGGAATGTGGTTTCCAGAATGATGCCGCCGTCCAAGACTGGGAGTGTGATTTCCCCGGATGTTCGGTCAACTACATTGTTAAAACCTGTTAGTGTGATACAGCGCGACACTATCTTATCCTCGAGTTTCATTTGCGCAAGTACTCGGGGATGGACAATGCACACGTCGCTCCCATCGTCCACCATAATGCGTCTTACATCTGTATCTAATATTCGTAAAGTGATAACAAGGGAATCATAGTGAGGGAAAACCAAACCGTGGGTATCTGACTTATTGAAGATGATACTTTCTTCGAGTTCATCGTACCGTTCATGAGCGATCGAAATGTCATCACCGCCCCCGATGATCATTTGAATGGTGCGAGTTGGTGAGGGTGGTTTTGGTGGTCCCTGGTGTTATTCACGTCCTCGGGCAAAGTTGGTCCTCCCTTGGTCGCACAACAATTCTTTGAGGTGTCCTTGATAAAGCATGTTTACGACCTCTTGTCTTAGGGCGATGAAGTCCTCAGTTTTGTGACCTCGCTCATGGTGGAATTCGTAGAGGGCGTTTGATTTTCTAGTGCTTGGATCTGACCTCATCGTTTGTGGCCCCTTTACTTTTGGTCCGAGCTTCTCCAATGCGTAGACTATTTCTGAGGGTGACACACAAAAAGTTTGAGCAGATAGTAAAGGGGGCATACCTCTCTTGTTCCGGTGAGTCCCTGCATTGGCATAGATGGACCCTCCTTGTGGCGGGAGGGGGGTATGATGGTGCTTATGACATATGGCTGATGCTTTTCTCGGTTGGATAGTGGAGCTGCAAGATCTATCTTGGCATCAATTCTTCGATCCTTCCTGGTTTCGGCTTGTACCGAGGTCAATCGATGGGTTGGACCATTCAGGTCATCGTCGTCGGCATAGTAGGCGTTGTCTATTTCATCCCAAGTGGTTGGAGGATATTTCATAAGCCGACTTAATAGTTTTTTGGTTGCCCTTTAGCCATTCCTTTTAAGCCCGTTCTGGAAAGCTGCTCCAACCATTCCTTCCTATACATTCGGTAAGGTCATCCTAACTCTGTTGAATCAAGCGAGAAAGTCACTCAATCCCTCTCCGGGTGATTATTTGATGGAAAATATATCGTTCACTCTTGCCTCCGCCTTTTTAGCCTCAGCATGGGCCGTTATGAACTTGTCGGCCATCTTTTCGAATGTTTCAATGGAGCGCGTAGGCAACTGTGAATACCAAGTTAATGCTCCTCCGATAAGGGTCTCGTCGAACTTTTTCAGCAAGATGGAGAAGACTTGTTCTTTGGCTAGATCATCTCCCTTTATCGCAGTGATATAGTGTGTTACATGATCTTCGGTGTCGGTCGTACCGTCATAAATGTTCAAATAAGGTGGCATCGTGAACTTCTTAGGTATGGCATGCGAGGAGGCTTCATCACTGTAGAGTTACTCAACGAACCGACCATCCTCTCTTTTTGGAAAGAGTTTTGGGGCACCCGGTATTTTGTCGACTCTTTCTTGGTGTTCTATCATTTGATCCCGAAGCATTTTATTTTCATTTTCCATTTCTTCCATTTATATTAGAATGGTCGTGAGGGTGTCGTTACCCGTATTTATATTGCTAGTGATACCTGTTACTGGAGGGGGAGGGCCGTACTGCTTAGCCGTTGCTGGTACAATTCAAGTCCTTGCATTTTCTCTAACTGCCTACTGAGTGGGCTTGTCGAGGATGTTGGTCAGCGTATTTGTCAGCCAAGCCTCGAGTAGCTTCTTCACCGCTGGTGGCGCCACTTTTGCTATGGACGTGGAAGCTCTTTTACCACAGGATGTTGTTATACTGCTGTGAGGGAGGGGCAACCCACTTCGCTGGGGAGAGGTGTTAGGCGTTATGTCTTTGCCTTCTGTTTCGGAGACCTCATTGATGGTGTTTAAGAGGTTGGTAGTAAGATCGATCACTGCCTTCATTCTTTCTTCTCCATTACCTGCCATGTCATATCCGTGTGTACAACAGAGTAGGAGCTCTTTTTTATTTTGTGAACGGTGCTAGTTATAGATCTAGAAGAAACTAAAAACTTAACTAGATAATCCCCACAGCCGGCGCTGAATTGTTTGACCAAAAAATATAGACGTTTGATTAAACTAATTAATTTTGTACGACGAAGGGATAAACCTAGTTAATGATAATAACTTCAGATTTATAATCGATTAACACAAATAACGCAAGAGCAGTGTTGAGAGAAGATTAAATGTGATGTACATTCAATGTTTCAAGATCATTAATGATGGGGGAATATCAAGCAATAAATAACTATAAATGACATTAAAGTAAATAAGGAGAATGATTCACCCAATATTGAATGAGATGGATGATTCTTCTTTCTGACAATGATGAATGATAGACAAATACTAGGATGTTGGGACCCTTCTTGGATCTAATGAAACAATATGGAATAGTAAACAATCTAATCTCTTTAGAAAGGTAGTGGTTGTCTTTTATCTAGAGAGAGTCTGATTTTCAAAAAATGTTCTTATGAGAGAATATTACCTATCCCTCCCCCACTACCTCTTTTTCTATTTATATTGGACATTTCCTAGTCAACCCTAGAAATACAGACACCAAGAATATTCAATCCTGAATATTCTATTACAAAAATAAGCCGTTAGCACTGCCCTTGGTACTCGACCTCGGCCGTTATTGACTATTCGGCTACGAGCCCCGTTATATACTAATCGACCTCGACCATATCGCTTTCCACGATACCTTTTCATGCTAAATCCCACTGAGTCAGATTTTGACCCATACACCCTTGATACTCGACCTTGGTCGTTATTGACTATTCGGCTACGAGCCCTGTTATTTACTAATCGATCTCGACCATATCGCTTTCTACGATCAGAGGCAGATATAGGATTTAAAGTTTATGGGCTCCTATAGCGACCTTAAATAAATATACAATAAGTAAATGGGTTCACAATCAAATATTTATGGATATTTAGTGGATTTTGTAATATATATACAGGGTATATCCAAAAGTTACTAGGTTCCCGGGAACCCACATGTAATAAGTTGGATCCGCCCCTTTCTACGATACCGCTTCATGCTAAACCCCACTGAATTAGATTTTGACCCATACAAGTTTAACACTATGAAAGTCAACCAACATAATTAAAATTTACAAAAGGAATGCTAACTAGTTAGATTTGTTTGTTATATATAACCATTAGTTTCTAATTACTCAAAATTGCAAAAATGCCCGTATGATCTATGCATTATGCAATTACACGTATATCCAATGAAAGAAACGACCTTATTGCAATCCACAAATTGGTTTAGGTTAAATCAGCTGATTAAGTTTGCCACATAAAAGATGAAAAAAAAAAGATTAATTTGCGGATTTTGACTTCATGCTTTAGACGTCAATAGATTCATTGACGATGTTACTCCAATTACTTTAAAACATCCCTTCGTCACATTTTAACGATCGCTTTCGCTCATACCATGCCCGTTAAGAAAATCCTTTTGGAAATTTAAGGTATTTGGCCAAGGAAGAGAAGTGCTTTTGAGCACTAGCAAAAATAATATTTTTACTTTTGGGAAGAAGCTACAAAATTTTTTCAAGAAGCCGAGCAAAAACTTAATTTTTTCTAAGTCAAAAATATCCTTACCAAAATAATTATATTTTCCATATTATCCCTAATTAATTAAAAAAATTCTTTTTCCTTTTTGCTTCTATCATCCATTTCTTTATTTTATTTTATTTTCATTATTTTTTATTCTTCTCTTATTCTTCTTTGAAATGGTCTCTCCACTATTAATAGATCTTTTTTTTATATAGACATTATAGTGTAGATTTTAAATTTATAATGAACATTGTACATTGATAATTTTGAATCATCATGTAAATGATGAGTAATACTATATACTCAATATTATTTCTTTGGATAACTATTTTTTATATTGCTTAAAATCTTTAATATATATTTTTTTAGTTTATGTTTTATAAATTCAATTCTCTTTTACAAATAATACTAATTATAAATTGAATATTTACTTTCCTTTTTCACAATGATACTCAAAAGTACTTTTGAAAAAATTGATCAAACACAGTTTGCTTATCAAATATGTATTGCGAAAAACACTTCTAAAATAAATCGATATAAAAATACTTTTCAAACTAAGTAGTTTCTTTGCGACTTGGCCAAATGGGCTCTAAATTTTATGAAATCATGAAAGAAATTCTAATTTTAGGAAGGAAACTTACGATATGTTTGTCCACAGGGAATCAAATTATTTTAACACAAATAGTTAAACACATTTTGTTTTGTTATATTTTAGTAAAATTATATTTGTTGAAATTAGAGGTTTTCTTATCGGGCTATGCAAAAACAATAATAAAATCATTTCAATAGCAGACTGCAGACATTGTAAAGTTTTCGAACCTTTAATTAAGCGGAATGGATTCTTAGCCGCTTAAACTTGACAGGGTTTAAAAAACTGATACATAAACTTTCAACTTTTTTATTTGAACACTCAAACTCATTTTTTCCGTAACTAATAAACACATTTGACTATGCCCATATGGCATCAGTTGGTCCGAATCAGCAGGTCGCATGAGGAACACAACGCACAGGAGCGTGAAAGCTTCCTTCCCAACGTGAAAGCTCCCTTCCCAACGCCCAACAGTACAAAATGGGTTACATTTAAGTGTCATCTTATTCATTCCTTATATAAAAAAAAAACTCTTCCTCCATTTTTCAAAATCTAAAGCTCTATTCGTCCTTGTAAAATCTGAAGCATCAATTTTTAATTTTTTTCAGACCGCGAAAATGACATGAGAAAGTTGTATATTTTGTCATTGTGGGGTTTAAGCTAAGTTTTGCATCACTTAGACCAAACAGAGCTCGATCAGAACAAGATTAATAGAAAATAAACGAAAACAAAAAAATGGGTGAGTGATTATGATCGATTTTTGAAGGGGGTGAGTGATTATGATCGATTTTGGAAGTTCATCCAGCACGGCTGACCTCACGCCATATCCACCACCATAAACAAGTCCTTTTTGAATTTTGGAGAAGGTGAAAAGAATCTGGAAGATTTTGGAATTCAGCGATCGGAGAAGGTGAAAAGAATCTTCTAGAAATTTGATACAAATGGCGATGGAGCGAGAAAATGGCAGCTTTGGTGGTTGTTGTAAACCCTAGGGTCAAATTCAGCGATGAGCAGATCAGTGCCATTCTCGATGGGGTTTTTCAAACTTATGGAGAGTTCATCGATGGCGAGAAGGGCCTTACATATGATGGCCTATTACGTGCCTACTATGATAGCCTATGGGCCTTACATATGATCCCCTCACTTTCCAGATTCTTTTCACCTTCTCCGATCATCAAAATTCTGGAATGCACAGGGGAGGGTTTGGTCAAGAGAGGTTAA
>AWOL01S0003347.1:9326-29326 GCA_000715115.1 Nicotiana otophora
GGAAGAAAGATTATGTGCGGCCTGTAGAGCACATGTAAGGCACAATCGGGTTGCTCACGCAGCAGATCTCTCTCTATATATAGATAGAGAGGTGTGAAAGTAATAGCCTTATGTTATGCCCCTTCCCTCCCCCCGACTTACCACCATTACGCTACTACTATTGTGATGTGAGCGGTTCAAATTGGTTGAATCTTTCTCAATCATCCTGGCCGGAACTTGTATGCAACACTTGTACGGAGGTGCATGCATAAAGGTTTGGAACTCTTTTCTTATCTGAATCTTAAGGACAAGACCCTACCCTATTCTCGAACCCTCTGCCGAGCTCTACCCTGTCTGCATTTCCTTGTGTTTTGAAGAGGAAAAACAATCTCTCTACCTGCTGCCAAAAGTCTTTCTTCGGAATTATCTGAACGGGTCAATCCTCCCATCCCATTTGTTTTAGCAACTTATCCTAATGTCTCCTCTCCAAGAGCTCCCCAGTGACGACAGAGGAAGGAACCCGTCTGTTGTGGCGGGGCAGTTGTTTTCTTTCACAATAAGACATGGACGATTATCCCTACCTTCTGTAGCTTATGAGTTTACGTCCATCCCTGGTCGGGTATAGTTTCCTTTCGATTTCTCCATTATAGCTGTTACCCGACTTAGTCCACGTGTGTCCACACCCCCAAACTTACTTGACGAGGAATCCTTTCTCGCGAACAAACACAACCCCTACACACACCTAGGATCACCCCTTCCTACATATCCATACAAGACCAGAGTAGGCGGGTCGAGGTCCTATGAGGTACCCACTACTCGGAGTACCCTCCCAAAATGAAAAAGATGTGTCTATCAGGTTCGGTTCTTCTTAGTTGGGTTGGGCGGGTTTGACCAGAAATGCTACGCTGACACACAAGACTACCCCTCTTCCCGAAAGCTTCACGGGGACTACTTTAGGACGACGGACGACCGTCCGTAGGGGGTTTACTGCAGAGGAAATGCTTTATCCCAGCGAATAGAAGATACTCAGGTCCGCACAACATAGGGATTAGCACACTTTTGGGAAGAATATAGAAAAGTAGAAGATCCAGCATGTAAAACACGACGATCATTATAAATTCACGAATTAGAAATGCTATAATATACTCTTTCCCATAACTTCTCATACCAGACCAACCCACTAAAATGCAAATAGCGATCAGAAATGTGGTCAATATCACGAAAAATAAAGAGATACCGTCTATACCCAAATAAACATTGATGTTTTCATAAGGAAGCCATCGAAGGCTTTACACAAATTGGCCATAGAAGGATCGAATTGTATCTGAAGAATAGGGGGATACAAAACAGTAGTAATAGAGGCGCACAGACAAATTAATCATATCGGTCGTATTCTTAAAATTGGAATGAAAAGAGGAGCAATGTTTCCTAGCACGGGACAAAGAATAAGACCATTTAGATCGCAATAGCATTCACATAAATGTTCTAACATAGAGTAGAATCGAACATGGAAGAGATTCATTGATAACAGTAAAAATATAGGCACCTAATTAAAATACAATAGGGGTCTATTAGTGCAAGTCAGCTGAACACCGTGATTGATGAGTGGGTAGGTGGGTTAGGTGCACCTCTCACCCAGTGGTAAGTAATGAGGTTAGTCTCCCCCCCTCCCCCCTGAATGAAGAAGTAGTGGGGGGTCCTTCCCGCGTATGCGCCTTTATTTATATTCTTTCTATTTTTTAACTACCAATGAAGAATATTTCTAAACAAATCTCTCTGGCAAAATGCAATTCGTCGAGTTCAATTCAAGGTGCACCTTGCTTTTTGTTTTCTGGTAGCTTTTTCTTACGCCTATTTAGCTAGTGGGGCATTGGTCATAGCCGAAATTTGTCGAAGGGATAAAACAAAAATAAAGAAGAGAAAGAAAGGGAAGTTTTTTCTTTCTTTCAATCCAAATAAGAGAACAAAGAAACCACTAAAAAATGAAAGTTAGATAAAGAAGTCTTAGTAAGAACTAGCACTAGACTTCTTCCCCCCTTTCTTTTCTACTTTTTCTCTCTCTCCTTTTTTTTGTGCTTCCACTCTAGCTTTTCATTCTATGTTATAGAGACCCGGGGAAATTCTATATAATAAATGTAGAAAGGTGAGGGTGAGGTACGTTTCCCAGCATACAGAAAGAAAATCCAGGACGACGGCTTTCATATGAGTGCTTTTGTCTCTTCGAGACAACAAAAGGACAGCCCTCCCTATATTTCGGATTAGCATCATATATCGCTCCGGAGAGCATTTTTCTGGGTTGTATAGCGAATGTTGGAGCAACTCCTCTATGCTGTGGGTGTAGAGGGGGGGCTGTCACCGCCTGATAGAGGCAGATACAGGGGCCACCGGAGCTATCTGCGTCGAGTGTTTCGATTGATAGAGGAAGGGAGACAACTCAAATGCCAGCACAGAAATAAAAAGAGTCGTGCTTCAAAATGGAATTCTTCTAAGATCCATTGCTCGATTTTGCTTCAAAGCACGTCACACTTTCTATATCTCCTCTGTCTATAAGGTAAACAACTTAGCTTAGAGCACAGAGCATTCGCCACCACACTGGTTGGCTGGTGCGATGGCCTTACCGTAAGAAGTCTGAGAGCGATATATCTCGTGACACGCTCTACATGGCATTTTTGTTTAGAAAGTTCGTATAACTTCAAAAGAATCTTTCTTTATGAATAAAGTACCATTCGAACAAAGGGTGTATTGCCTCTTTGAGTGAAGATGAGAGGGGCTTTATATAGACATTCTTGAGCCATTTTCGTCGCCCTAGGCTTACTATTATTTCATTTAATTATATTGATTGGTTCTAGCTCCAAAGAACATATTCATGGAGATATGCCGACTTACGTACGTCTTGTTTACTAAACGATTAGGTATACCACTCCATGTATCATCCCCTCTTTCCATAGAGGAGAGATAAAGAAAAATCAAAGATATAGTGATCGCGCCGTATGACCTTGTTCCTTTCTACTTGACTAAGTAGTATTCCACTCGTGCAGTGGGTGTGTGGGCTAGCCCAGAGTGTGGTCAACTATGATATACTCAACTTCTTCTTTAGTAGGTTTATCTATAACATTAGGTTATGCTCTCGTGGGCACGTTCCTCTCTGGGGCGGTCTGGTCCAATCGAAGTCAACTGACTCACCTGGAATGCGGGGTTCGTTTTCACCGAGATGGTCGCTTGAGTCTATAGGCTACCTTTCCTATCCGCTTTTCTACAAGGTCTACTTTCAGACCGGGCCAATCCTTTAGGTGGTTTAAGTAAGTTTGAGATAAGGTTGTTGCACTTCTTCCACCTCTTGGCAAAGTAGGCTGATGGGCAAGCCCCCTCCTGTCGCGATGGTATGGGGCATCAGAGGTTGTTACCCAGTGGCCAACTCGAAGGGGCTGAAGTTTGATGTAGAGCTTTTTGGTTGTTAAGTTATAGCAGGACTAAGCAACATCCAACTGCGTAGGTCCTTCTAGTTTGCACTAAAGTGGCTTAAGTAGCCCTCGAGCAGTCCGTTTATTCTCTCCGTCTGAGTAATTCAAAGATATACCGACCTACGACATCTGACCATAATACACCATAGTTCGTCTTCTAACATTACCGACATTTCAGTTTTTCATAAATTTCAGATAAGATAAAAATTCTTTTCATCAGCAGAAACAACTTGATTTCCGACCTCTTGCATTGCATTACCATAACGAAAAGAAAAAAGAATTCAAAAAACAAAAAAGAGATTGCTCTTGTGACTCGGGATGAACCTTTATCGGTGGAGAAAAGGAATAGCGATGGATTTCTATGGAGCATCTAGGAAAAAGAAGATTCAATCGGACGACGAATATTTACGTGGTCCAAGAAAATCAAAGGTCCGCTCCCACGAATTAAATCTATATTAAATCTCTTAATATCAGAATTGCTTATAAAGTCATGATACAATTCATGTCCATTTTGATTGATTTCTCATTTTTCGAATCTGATTGTGACAATGGAGAAGCAGGAAGACTTTGGCGATTCATAATAGAAGGGGGTATTTAGAATATATATGTCCCGGGACATAAAATATGAATAATGAAAGATGAGGAAGAGTATACTCTGTAGTGAAATAGTTGTTCTCATAATCGACTACTTATTATGATAATGAACATTCCACTTAAAAACTAAAAAACGACTCTCCAGGTGATTACCTTTTTTTCATATTCATATTTATATCCTCTACAACAATTGTTGGGACGGACTTTCGTGGAAAAGAAAAAAGCCCTTTATCGGATTGGAAGTGATGACTTAAGCCTCTTTCTTCTTCTTTTCTTATAGGGCATTTAAAGAGCGTGACTCTTTAGTTTAATTAAGTTCCAATTAGTTAAATTAAAAGGCCCTATTTGATTCATTTCATGAATTAGCCCACTATGAGACTATTACTTTTTATTTTAGTAATAATTATATATAATTAGATAATAATAATAATTAAGTATATCATTCGTGTCTCTGTTACAACACAACGAAACTAAATGGTTCAAATCTAAATTGATTTTAGACTGTACACCTAATTTTACTGGGATTGTAGTTCAATCGGTCAGAGCACCACAATAAATATATCAATTCATCTCTCCATTTTCTGTGAAAAGGGGGACAAGGAGCATAATTTCATTCCCAACGGGGGATCTTTTTTTTTCTTTTTTGTTTAGCATCTCTCATCAAACAAATAGGGGATTTTTTCATTACTTCAACTAGTACCAATTGATGGGAGAGAGACATATGTGGATTAGTACAATTAATTATTTATTGGCATATTCAGGATTCCAAGAGAGACTGGGTCTGGTTTTTCAACCCGATCCATGTATGTAATGGAATAGAGTACCTTATTTNCATATATGTAATGGAATAGAGTACCTTATTTTCTTTTTATCATGAGCACATACACAAATGGAATTCCTTTCTTGTACGATACAAAATGAATTTCACTCAATTACATTACCCTTAGAGAATACTTTTCGAGATTCAACTTTTTCCTTTTTGGCGGAGATTTTGTGTAACCTCATTACTCTAATTTAGAATTTGAAAAAATAAAGATATATCTTATTCAAATTTCACACTGAGCTTTTGATATATGCGCCCCGGTTCTAATCCAAGGAAGGAGGATATTCAAAAAAATCAAACAAGGATTCCTACCATTTCACTCAAGGCAAGGGAATGCAAAATTTTCTATTTTTCTAGTTAGAATGGAGTGGTCGTACCTATCCAATCAATAATTGTTTCTGACTGGCTCATTATTGACTCAGTTTTTGGGTCATAATCATTATGTATGAGAGATGGCAGAGTGTAGCATTGGAATTTCTATGCAGGCTATTTTTTACCGAGGGTTCGAAACCCTGTCTTTTCGCACTTTCACCTAATTCACTAATGTGAATGACTGAATGTATCAAATAGCAATGGAAAAAACGATTCCAACAGTTAGACCTTTCTTTGATATATATTCTCTATTCCTAATTGTTTTGTTTTCAGAAAATACTGGAAAGAGTGAACAAGGAATTAAAATATCCCTGCCGATGTATTTTGACATCCCACAGCTTCGGCAGGATCGCTTAGCCCTGTTCAACTTCGGCGCAAGACCGCTCGATCAGTGAGGTATTTCGCACTCTTTCAAGGGTGGCTGCTTCTAGGCAAACCTCCTAGCTGTCTCTGCACCCCTACCTCCTTTATCACTAAGTGGTCGTTAGGGGCCTTAGCTGGTAATCCGGGCTCTTTCCCTCTCGACGATGAAGCTTATACCCCATCATCTCACTAGCCGACCTTGCCCCTCTCTTATTTTAAGGTCATATCTAGTGTTTAGAGTTTGCCTCGATTTGGTACCGCTTTCGCGGCCCACACCGAAACAGTGCTTTACCCCTAGATGTCCAGTCAACTACTGCGCACCCCTAACAACAACGCACCCGCTGATTCTTCAACATCGGTCGGTCGGACCTCCACTTAGTTTCACCCTTCATCCTGGTCGTGGATAGATCACCCAGGTTCAGGTCCATAAGTAGTGACAATTGCCCTATGAAGATTCGCTTTCGCTATGACTCCGGTGGGTTCCCTTAACCAAGCCACTGCCTTTGAGTCGCAGGAGAATTCTTCAACAGGCACGCAGTCAGAGCTTGTATTCGATCTGCTTCGCCTAGCTGCACGACGCTTGTATTGCTCTCCCACAACCCTATTTTCACGGTTTAGGCAGCTCCCATTTCGCATACCGCTACTACGGGAATCACTTTTGCTTTTTTTTTCCTCTAGATACTAAGATCTTTCAGTTCGCCTAGTTCTATCTTACCAGCCCATTCATTCAACAACAGTTCGAAAGGTTTCCCTATTTGGGAATCTCCGGATCTATGCTGATTTGCAACTCCTCAAAGCATTTCGTCGATTACTACGCCCTTCCTCCTCTCTAGGTGCCAAGGTATCTACCCTAAGACTTTCCTCCTTTGAACCTCACCCCCTCGTCACGCTTGCCGACATCCCGATTTCTATTCCACGAGCAGCAGTGGAAGAAGGGGAATCAAGTCATACAGTCGGAAATCCAATCCTTGCTCCCGCAGTCAGTCCTAGGGGTTGATCTCCATGTTCTGATTTTGCCTCATCTGATAATAGAAGTACCTCCATAAGTACTCCATAGCAACATCAATTCGCATTTGATGGATATTTAATTGAACATTTTCATTAACGCCTTCTGCTTGTAGACAAACAGAAAGTAGAAAGAGAGCCCGAGGTGCTGACCCGCAGCGAGGCAGGCCTGTTTATCCCAATCGGGATGATAAGGACTTGTCCTTCCTTGAATTAAGACTTGAATGAAGCAGAAACCTGGGGAAAATCTAAAGACAAAGAGTCTCGGTTCACTCTTCACCACAGTAGTGTCGCATAAAAAGCGGGTCCTTCCCTTCTCTATAAGCAAAGTTCCTAAGTTGGGGAGTACAGGTCCCAGGTCTTTCCTTTCCTCTATGGCAGGAAGTCCCTCCAGCTTGTCTGGTTAATCGGGCGAACTATTCAAAGATGAACTAATTGGCTTTGGTTTCTTCTAATGGTAGGCATGTGCCTCGACTATTCTTGCTTTCCGGAGTACCTCTTCATCTAGTATCAGGCGATTCGTTAGACGATTCTATTGATTTCTTCTCGGTGCAAAACAAAGGTTTGGAACCCTAGGACTCTTTCTCGTGAACTAGGTTCAGTCAAATAAATAGATGGATCGCCCTTTCCTGTCCTTGAAGTNATGAACTAGGTTCAGTTAAATAAATAGATGGATCACCCTTTCTTGTCCAGGAAGTTAATACCAGTTGCCCAAAACCAACAAAGGTTCTAAGAGTCAAGTAAATAGTGGGACCTCCTTCCGGGAACTACGATTAACTTATCTTATTGAGCCTCTTTCCTAGGGTTGGTTTTCTCATCTGATCCTAAATCATTCAACAACCCGAGTGTTGTAGCTCTCTTGTTCTTGGCTTCTAGACGAGGAGCTGGGTAGAGAGATAATAGATCCTTCCCCTAGGATGGTAGATTCTATTCCTTGATTGCCCCGCAAGTTAAATAAGGGATTTTAGTGCTTCTTGAATCCAAATAGGGGCATAAACCACTATATAGAGTCTTGAGTGCCTTCCCTTCGGAAACCAACTAAGGCAACTCCGATTGAATACGAAATCCCGCTAGCCATTATTCGTATGAACTCCTAGATCCATAAAAGACATGGGCATCTGTAAGCCAGTGTAGCTAAGCGAAGAGCGTAAAGAAGGAATCAGAAAATCAATGCATTCCTTCTTAAACTTACCGGTATGATGATATCTTAATCTAAGAAAAGAAGATTTAATAAGAAAATCCAATTTCCTTTTTCGGGTAAAGGTTTAATTAGGAATTCCAGGTGGTCCAGTGGATGGATTAATCTATTGATCATATCATAGGTCAAGGACGGAATGAAGAACCTACATTTTTGTTCATCATGTGAGTGAGCCCGCCCAACAGATCCCTTTTGTTTAATGGGGGATGGGTCATACCTTCCCTGCCTACTTAGTTTCATAAGTCTAAATGATGTGGGGCACATAATCTACCGTAAATGTGAAATTTGCTAATTTTCATTCTCCGCTTTCTCATCACATGAATGAGACATAACTTCTTATCATATGAATAGTGAACTAGAAATCAGATTTTGATTGGTTTTAGGATTTCGACCTTGAACTAGAAGAGGTTCTGTTTTCTTTGGACAGGCAATAAAGAGAGATTGGGATGATGGAGACTTGAAGAAGTATAGTTTAAATCAAATAGAAGGCTTATTGGTAGATCAGCACAAAGCTATTAATCCAATCTGGTCCAAGATTCATAACCGAGTTCTTCTTCCTATGTTTGGCACGAGAATCCCTCTCAAATGGAAAAAATCTGATTCGATCTCTGTGCTTATAACCAACCTATGAACAATGGTCTGTCTCGTCTAGTTGGTCTTATTCTTGGCATCAACAGTCATTAGTACTGAAAAGGCCCTGGCATTACCTTCGGGAAATTTAGTAGGATAGCTCGCCGAACCTATGGTGGACGTCGGTTGGGTTGTCGACGATTACGACCATTCAATGGCATTTTTCCATTAGCTGGAGTAGGAAGGGGGCTGACATCGATAAGTTATAATATATAAAAGATAATTAAAGTATTGGGAATCTGGGTGATCACGCACTTCATATGGTATTTATGAGGATTAGGACTGAGAAAAATTACCGCTTATTTCAGACAGCCCGGACCATCGCTTTTATAGTCAACATAGAGAGTCGCTCGATAAAGGAAGTCGGCTTTGGGAAAAATCATTCCTTTGCCAGGCGCTAGTCAAAGTAGTAAAAATGGGCAAGTGGGCAAGTAGCGAGCAAGAGCAGTGTTGGGCTTTGTGGTCGTTAACGGGAACAAATGAAGAGAAGGATAGCACCCCCCGCACTCGATTGGCTAATCAAAGTCAAAGCGGCCAGCTTCTTTTGAAAGGGTCACCAATAGAACCGTCGGTTCTTCAGAATCTAACATTGGGATAACCTTTAATATTACCTGGTCTGATTCCAAATCAGTCGTTCATTCAACACTGCTACAACATCCGCATGCATTCGTCGACCGGCAGAAGTGCTTTTTCAGTTTGTTATGGGTTCCAACCCATGGACTTGGTAGCAGACGGTTCGGACGATGGTTGTGTCCTGCACCCAGTCAGCGACACATCTCCTATCTCCTAAAGAAGCGGTTGAACAACTACGAGCCGCTAGTTTCCTGGAGAATGACTAGAGAGGCTAAGCGAGACTTAAAGGTTGTAGCGAACAACCATCTGGTAAAAGGTTTTTCCAAAAAGCAAAAACCCAAAGGTTAGCCTTGCATGAACTCGGGAAAGATAGAACTCAACTTCACACTGGTTAGCAAAACCCTAGATCTTCCCTGCTTCGGTAGAACCTTCTACTTTGACAAGTCAAAAGTTTAAGCTGGGACACCACATCGATTACCTTTGTGTTTCGCCATCACATATTCAACTTCCTTCGATAAGGAAATCGTCATCCTTTCCGATGGCCTCTTGGGAACGCCTTTTGTAGGGTCTTCCATGTCCGGATGGTATGTCTTTAGACCCCCCACATGGAAGACAGGGTGGATCTTTAGCGTGGAAAGAAGCTGAAGTGTTTAGGCAACTTGTCCTACTTTCTCTATGATGGGGAATGTCCCTTCATACTTGCGGCTGACACCTTTACTAGAGAAGAAGGAATGATTTTTTGCAATAGTGGATTTATTTTTCTCATCCTTCCGCTTAAAATGCAATTTCATGATTGAGTTTCCCCTTTCTTCTACAGATGCTAGGGGTCCAGCCCTTATAGGAAATTGCCTAGGAGATCGCATTCCATCGGTGTTTTAAGATTGGAGGTCTCCCTCTAGTGCTAAATAAAAAAGATCTTTGAGCAAGGGCTAGCTTTTCAACAGGCAAAAAATGACCTCACCAAACACTTCATGCCCAAAGGAAGAAGCAAATGAGCAATCGAGCCACGAGGAAACGAATAGTGATACAAGTCCTCATCAAAGCTCATACGCTATGTTTGGAACCCTTACCCTTTCTTGCGAAAACCAAAGCATCAAAGACATCGGCCACCTAATAAAAAACCGAAAGTCAATGAAGAAAAATGCTAAAATGCTTCACTTATGGACATGCTAGTAGGCCCCCTCACATCAGGTTTTCGAGAAAGAAGAAATAAGAATTGCTTTTAACTTCCTATCGGCCCTCCTCTCTATTCTAGGTCCTTTCCTCACTGAGGACCATGGGCCAATAATTTCAGATACAAAGCATGATTTTTCCAAGATGTTCAAGGCGCCCCCTAGCCTTCCAATGGGAAAGACTTCAACATAAAAGTAAATTTTCGTTCTTCCTATTCCCACGGCAGACGTATGCTCGGTTGAAGCTGGATTTAGAAAAGATCAGCAGTGGTGCATATATGATATTTTAAGGACAAGAAATATTGGACTAGACTATTCCTTGTGTAGATGTAGTGGATAAGATCTCCCTGTTGGGATAGGCGTTCGAATTTCCACAGCTATTTTAAGAGGGAGAAATAATCTGCTCATGATGCGTGGAATGAAGGGGAAGAGTCTGATTCAAAAGCGTCTGTGATAGATCACGTCGAACTGAAGCACTTAAGAAAGATGACTTATGTAATCAAAGAACTAGATTTAGATGGGACCAAGAAGAGACAATGATATACGAAGAAGATCGGTCCACTTACAAAAATACCTGAACGAGAAGGGATCAGTGTTGTCAACTATGCTCGTTATCAGAATGGTTATAGGACCATCTTTCAAAAATAAACCCCGACGCATTTCTTGCGTGGACGAACCTATAAATATTAATGTATGCCTATCTTTTACTTGGACTACAGAAATGCATTCTTCGAGATCCCCACAAAGCGGTATTCAAATTAAGACTACAATCATACAATATTGGACCCGTCCTTGAATAGTTCAAAATGATATGGTGGCCAAGATATGGACCGCTTAAAGAAAGTATGCCTCTCATCAATTTAGTCCATTATGGTTTTCTTTACCATTCCAGACTACTAAATTGCATTCTAGCAGTTGCCATGTCACGCAATTGGCCCATTCGCCAACTTGACGTGAAAAATGCCTTCCTCCATGGTCTTTGACTTTAAGAGGTATACATGCAACAACCTCCTGGATTTGTTGATCCTTCTATGCCTACTCATCTTTGTCGCTTTCATAAGGCCATTGTTGGTCTTCGTCAAGCACAATTGGCATGCTTTCAACGGTTCAATACCTATCCTCTCAAAAGTGGCTTTCATGAGAGTGTTGCGGAAACCTCCATCTATCTTTCTTCACCATTCCACTACTGGCTGTATCGTCCTTCTTCTTTATGTTGACGACATCATCTTAACTGGTGACAACGGATCTCTTCTCACTCAATTTATTCACCGTCTCAGTAAATATTTTGCCATGAAGGACTTGGGTTATCTCAATGACTTCCTTGGCATTGAAGCTCAACGTGACTCCTCTGGCCTTTTTTCGTCACAAACCAAATATGCTTTAGATTGATTCTGTCGGACCAACATGCTTGGTTGCAAACCTTGTGCTACATAAATTGCTTCCATTTCTAAACTTTCAGCTTTGGATGGTACACCTCCCTCTGATCCTCAGGCCTATCAGAGTACTGTTGGTGCTCTCCAACATATCACTCTCACTCGACCGGACCTCTACTATACTGTTAGTCATGCCTGTCAGTTTATGGCCAATCCCATCACTGTTCATGATCAGTGTCTTAAATGCATTTTAAGGTATTTAAAAGGCACTCTCCATTATATTATGGTCTTAGATTTCCTCATCGCCCTATCTCAACACTTGTTTTTGTTACTCTTATATAAGGCTGGTTGTCCAACAATTCGTTGCTCAACAACTAGATTCTGCATTTAGTTTGGTGACAATCTAATTTCTTGGGGCTTTAAAAAGAAACCAACAGTTGCCCGCGCTAGTGCAAAAGCTGAATACAAAGTGTTACCTATCACTGCTTCTGAAATTTGATGGCTCTCCTACTTGCTAAAGGATTTACATGTGTCAATTCCTCACCCATTCCTTCTCTTTTGTGACAACTCTTCATACTCTGCTTCCACCTTATTCCTTTCAAGGTTGCACCTTGTCGTAAGTTCTCGCCGTCTCCATTGCGTGCTTCTTCAGTATCTCCTCAGGAAGCAGCAAGAGGACGCGGCAAACTAGAAGATTAAGATGGCACCGCAACTAGCCTAGCTTTTACTTTCTTTCAAATCAGAATGTTCTCCTGCTCGAAGAATGTGTTCCTACCACAATAGTAGTTGAAGAAAGGGCTAAAGGTGGGCTCGGGGAAATAAGAAAATTAATTTCGAAATCCCGAAAAGGAGGAATAATCCCTTTTCTGTCTTTTTGTATCCGTAGTGGAATAAGCCTTGGCATCAGCATCAGCATAACTATCTCCATCCGAAACATCAGAATCCTCGTCAGCAGACGAATCCGTAGAAAGAGCTGCCACTTAATAATTTGCCGAACCAACAAACTTTTACAAAAAAGTGCAAACTAGGGTGATCGTAGATCAGGGGAAGGTTTAGAATCCTATGGGAAAAGATAGGTAAGCAAAAGTGACTAAAGGCTACCAAGACTTTAGAGGCCACTCATAATTACTGAAACACCACCCAGAACGAAATGCGCCGTCAATGAAGTCGGTCAGTCAAGCCTGATNAAAGATTAAGATGGGAATGCAACTAGCCTAGCTTTAACTTTATTTCAAATCAGAATGTTCTCCTGCTCGAAGAATGTGTTCCTACCATAATAGTAGTTAAAGAAAGGGCTAAAGGTGGGCTCGGGGAAGGAGGAAATGAATTTTGAAATCCCGAAAAAGGAGGGATAATCCCTTTTTTGTATTTTTGTATCTGTAGTGGAATAAGACTTGGCATCAGCATTACCATAACTATTTCCATCAGAAACATCAGAATCCTCGCCAGCAGACGAATCCGTAGAAAGAGCTGCCACTTAATAATTTGCCAAACCAACAAAATTTTACAAAAAAGTGCAAACTAGGGTGATCGTAGATCAGGGGAAGGTATAGAATCCTATGGGAAAAGATAGGTAAGTAAAAGTGACTAAAGACTACCAAGACTTTAGAGGCCACTCATAATTACTGAAACACCACCCAGAACGAAATGCACCGTCAATGAAGTCGGTCAGTCAAGCCTGATCTTCGACCACACCCTTAACACTAATCTAGAAGCATTGATACACGAAACCCAGAATTATGAGCTTCGGCAACAGGATCCAGACCCCTTCCGAGAAGCTAGAAAAGCATCTGATGGTTAAGTGGAAGCTAAAGGATATATGGCTACCACCCTCTAAATTAAGATCTAGATACAGAGTCGAAGAAAAGGTAGGATGTTACGTTCTGGAAATAAACAACTCGGAAAGCTTGATCTATGATCTTGCATAGCTCTTTAGGAAGGCAGTAAGAACAAGATTCTATAGAGAAGCGCCATCAAAAATAAAAGCCAGCCAGTTCTAACAGAGTCAAAGTCAAATAACAAGGGCCTTGAGCCCGGTACTCCTTCTTCAAGCTATCATGCCCATCCAAGTCTATTGCTTCTGTAACAGCATAAAGAAAAGTCTGACCGCTTCTACTACTTTTACTACTGTAGCTGTGGGCTCTTCCACTCAGATTCTTTCCTTCACTTTAGGGAAGGTTGAAAGTAAAGCCGAACGAAGGAGAGTTAAGTTAATTGCTAATTCCCCGGCTACAGAGCACGCCACGATGCTTGATACATGCAATTTCTTTCCTTGGCACTGTAGTTAGTGACTTTTCTCCGCTCGCCCTCGACCAAACTATCAATTGAATAAGAGAAGAAAGCTCAAGATTCACCATTTTTGAGCTCCCCCCTTTTCCTCAATTCGTAGATAGAGAATCGAATTCTTATCCATGACAAGTGGCATGGTATAATAATATAACGGCTACTTTGAGGAGCTTTCTCTCTAACCTCTTTCATGAAATTACATGTCCCGAAGTTGACTGTCGAAATCCATCGGTGAAACTTAAGTATGGAGGTGGGAATCATCCCGCTCGCACGTGCGGCTGCAAAGATCTGATCCCCGCTGGAACTCGACCAATCCCAATAGCTGTTGCGACAAAACATCACTTTTCTTCCCCTCCAACCGTCAGTCCGGACTGTCGCCGCGAAGTTGAGTGAACTTAATCGTAAGTCTCTTAGTGTAACTCAACTATTCTCCAAATGGCTGAATGTTGGGTTTGCATTCCTCCCTTCTAGTTACCGCCCCGTGGGTTCCTTCACTTAAAACCAGACTTTTTTCGATTTGAAAATATAAATTATATTCTTTGTGGCAGGTGGTATCATATATCATATATATATATATAATAGAAAGGCTTCATTTAGGAGCGATGTTTTCTTCCAACTAGTTTTATCGTAAATAAGCGGTTAAAGAATGTTACGTCGAATTATTCCCATATTTTTCCTTGGTCAACAACCATGCAACGTAATATATCTAAAAAAAGTCTCTTTTTGTTTAGGGGGAGCAGAGCAGTCAAAGAATGAACCAAATCATCATGTTTAATGAACTTCTACAGGCCATAGAACCCTTTTTAGAGGTCGTTCAAATCATGTTAAATGCGGTGCAATAGGTGCTACCACAGGTTCCCGGGAATCCACCCGTGGAAGGAACTTTGGTGGTCGAAGGTGAAGTCTCACAGAATGAGATTTGGGCAGCTTTGGAAAAAAAGGAGTGGAAAGATCTTATTTCGTCTAAGGAGTGGAGGTCTATAGAAAAACACTTTGACCTCTGCGAAAGCAAGATAAAGACCATTATAGAAGAAACTCTCTCTTTATATAAGCAAGGGAACCTTCCCCTTCAGATAGAAGAAGATGCCGATATTGGCAGAGGTATTGATGCCTACTTCGCCGATCTGAACCACTTCGAGTCTAATCAACAGCGGTNAAAGATAAAGACGCAAGAAAAAATTTCCCTTTCTTTCTCTTCTTTATTTTTGTTTTATCCCTTCGACGAATTTCGACTATGACCAATGCCCCACTAGCTAAATAGGCGTAAGCAAAAAGCTACCTGAAACAAAAAGCAAGGTGCACCTTGAATTGAACTCGACGAATTGCGTTTTGCATGAGAGATTTTTTAGAAAGATTCTCCATTGGTAATTAAAAAATATAAAGAATATAAATAAAGGCGCATATGCGGGAAGGGTCCCCCACTATTTNAGCCCCCCCCTCCACACCCACAGCATAGAGGAGCTGCTCCAACATCCGCACTACAACCAAGAAAAATGCTCTCCAGAGCGATATATGATGCTAAACCGAGACCGAGATATAGAGAGGGCTGTCCTTTTGTTGTCTCGAAGAGACAAAAGCACTCATATGAATGGTGCTAATTCCCATGTTCTTTCTAGTCTCGTTTGGTTTCGAGAGCCTCCCTCTCCCCGTCCCTTACTCGTCTTTTGAAAGCCGTCGTCCTGGATTTTCTTTCCGTATGCCGGGGAAAGTACCTCACCCTCACCTTTCTACATTTATTATTATATAGAATTTCCCCGGGTCTCTATAAAACAGAATGAAAAGCCCGGGTGGAAGCACAAACAAAAGGAGAGAGAAAAAGTAGAAAAGAAAGGGGGGAAGAAGTCTAGTGCTAGTTCTTACTAAGACTTCTTTATCTAACTTTCATTTTTTAGTGGTTTCTTTGTTCTCTTATTTGGATTGAAAGAAAGAAAAAACTTCCCTTTCTTTCTCTTCTTTATTTTTGTTTTATCCCTTCGACGAATTTCGGCTATGACCAATGCCCCACTAGCTAAATAGGCGTAAGAAAAAGCTACCTGAAAAAAAAGCAAGGTGCACCTTGAATTGAACTCGACGAATTGCGTTTTGCCAGAGAGATTTTTTTAGAAAGATTCTCCATTGGTAATTCAAAAATAGAAAGAATATAAATAAAGGCGCATACGCGGGAAGGGGCCCCCACTACTTCTTCATTCAGGGGGGAGGGGGGGAGACTAGCCTCATTACTTCCCACTGGGCGAGAGGTGCACCTAACCCACCTACCCACTCATCAATCACGGTGTTCAGCTGACTTGCACTGATAGACCCCTATTGTATTGGAATTAGGCGCCCATCTTTTTACTGTTGTCAATGAATCTCTTCCATGTTCGATTCTACTCTATGTTAGAACATTTCTGTGAATGCTATTCTGATGTAAGTGGTCTTATTCTTTGTCCCGTTCTAGGAAGCATTACTCCTCTTTTCATTCCAAATTCAAGAATATGACCGAGATGATTAATTGGTCTGTGCGCCTCTCTTATTACTTTTTTGTATCCCCCTGTTCTTCGGATACAATTCGATCATTCTACGGCCAAATCTCAATTTGTGGAAAGCCTTTGGTTACTTCCTTGTGAAAACATCAATTGTTATTTGGGTATAGACGATATCTCTTTATTCTTCATGATATTGACCACATTTTTTATCCCTATTTACATTTTAGTGGGTTGGTCTGGTATGAGAAGTTCTGAGAATGAGTATATTATAGCATTTCTAATTCGTGAATTTATAATGATCGTCGTGTTCTGCATGCTAGATCTTCTACTATTCTATGTTCTTCCCGAAAGTATGCTAATCCCTATGTTGTGCGGACCTGAGTATCTTCTATTCGTTGGGATAAAGCATTTCCTCTGTAGGGGCCTTGTGCAGTAAACCCCCTACGGGCGGTCGTCCGTCGTCCTAAAGTAGTCCCCGCGAAGCTTTCGGGAAGAGGGGTAGTCTTGTGTGTAAGCATAGCATTTCTAGTCAAACCCGCCCAACCCAACTAAGAAGAACCGAACCTGACAGACATATCTTTTTCCTTTTGGGAGGGTACTACGAGTAGTGAGTACCTCGACCTGCCTACTCGAGTCTTGTATGGATATGCAGGAAGGGGTGCTCCCAGGTGTGTGTAGGGGTTGTGTTTGTTCGCGGGAATGGATTTCTCGTCAAGTACGTTTGGGGGGTGTGTGGACACACTTGCGTGAATTTGGGTAATGTCTACAAGGGATAAATCGAAAGGAAACTATACCCGACCAGGGATGGATGTATACCCATAAGCTTCCGAAGGTAGGAATAATCGTCCAGGTCTTATTGTAAAAGAAAATAGTCGCCCCGCCACAACAGACGGGTTGCTTACTTTGTCATCGCCGGGGAGCTCTTAGCGAGGAAACCTTAGGATAAGTTGCTAAAACAAACGGGATGGGAGGATTGGCCTATTCAGATAATTCCAAAGAAAGACTATTGGCAGCAGGTAGAGAGATTTCTTTTTCCTCTTCAAAACACAAGGGAATGCGGGTAGGGTAGAGCTCGGAAGAGGGTTCGTGAATAGGGTAGGGTCCTATCCTTAAGAATTAGATAAGAAAGGAGTTCCAAACCTTTATGCATGCACCTCCGTACAAGTATTGCATACAAGTTCCGGCCAGGATGATTGAGAAAGGTTTAACCAATTTGAATCGCTCACATCACAATAGTAGTAGCGTAAAGGCCGTAAGTCGGGGGCAGCCATAACATAAGGCTATTACTTTCACACCTCTCTATCTATAGATAGAGAGAGATCCTCTGTGTGAGCAACCGAACTGTGCCTTATATGTGCTCTACAGGCCGCACGTAGTCTTTCTTCCTAACAAGCCCTTTTTTTATTTGGAAGACGGGCATTGCATTCGGTTCAAAAGGCATGGTTTTCAGTATGTCTCCAGATAGGGCCCCACTAGTCCGGCTAGCTAGTGAGCGGTTCCTTCGGGCGGAAAGCAGGCCAGGCCCTACGGGCGGGCATCTCCCGCAATGCAAGCACCATTATTCGACACCACCCTAGAAGCAAAAGATTCGTTAGTCCAGGCTGAATATACATGCATAGATAGTGGTTTAATACTAAGGACGATGACGGAAGCTCGGGACCAAGCCGTATGAGGCAGAAGTCTCACGTACGGTACTCTGAGAAGGGAGTGGGTGCCTACTGGAGCTTCGACCAAGCACCACGGGTCAATTCCTCTTTGGGGCCACCCCTAACTCTACAATTATTATAGGGGTATAGGGTTCGAGACAAAGAAAGATAAAGGTAGCATATCAGTTGTTCCTTTATAGTTTACTTGGATCTGTTTTTATGCTATTATCTATTCTGTTGATTCTTCTCCAAACTGGAACAACCGATTTACTAATCTCATTAACCACAGAATTTAGTGAGCGGCGACAAGTCTTTATATGGATTGCTTCTTTTGCCATCAAAGTGCCTATGGTACTAGTTCATATTTGGTCACCCGAAGCTCATGTAGAGGCACCTGATCTACGATTCTTCTTCTTGGCAGGAATTGCTTTAAAATTAGGAACCTACGGGTTTTTAAGATTTTCAATACCCATGTTTCCCAAAGCGACACTTTGTTCCACTCCTTTTATTTATACTTTAAGCGCGATTGCTATAATATATACTTCCTTGGCCACTTTAAGGCAGATCGATCTTAAGAAGATCATTGCTTACTCCTCAGTAGCTCATAGGAATCTTGTGACTATTGGTATGTTTAGTCGGGCGGGAGCCATTAGGTAACCTATTTTGAGTTATGGACACAAAGGCCAAAACGTGTGTGCCGGGCGCGTGACCCGTCAACCTACTAGCAATGGGGGATAAAGCATAACATGCCGCAATAAAATCTTGATTCGAGGCATCAGCAAAACTCTCCTGTCTGTTTCAAAAATAAAATCCCCTTAGCACCCCGGGACGGGAGTAAGGAACGGCCCTACGCACAGACAACAGCAGCACTGGCTCTATAAAGTCAGAATGAAATCTTTCTATTGGCTTTCCCAATTCATTAGTGAATAATAATTCAAGGGCGTGAAACGAGTACTTCTAGCTACTTCGCCTGCTTCTTATTATGGCAACTATGTTTTCGTGGCGAAAATGAACTAAAAGCGAGATGAGGGTGCTATTTTCCAATCGATTGATAGATAGCCTGATCAATCGATATATAGCTTGGCTAATCGTATCCCCACATAATGACATTCTTTGTTTGTGCGCCCCTTACCGTTCTCGCTCAGACTTTCAACGGCTGGGAAGGCAGTCATAGAAACGAAGCCTATCCCCACGCTGACCATCAAATATGAGATTGGGCCCCTTCTAAAATATTTGATGGAATGGCCCACCCTACCCAAAAGCGCTTATGTCATAGGGGAACTCATGGCTGGAAACAATCCTTATGGTTTGTTTTGATATCCAGTAGGAATATTAAAAAAAAAGGTCCAGGTTGGATGGTGAGCCTAGTGATAGGAGACTATCTAGCTTGGTTCGAAGAGCATTTGTTGGGTTAAATATTTATTTGTTGCTAAATGTTACGACCTAAATGCTGAACAATTGACCCTACTTGTTCGGATATGTGTTCACCCCAAAGTGTTCCCGGACCACATGCATACATCCGTATGTATCTTAGTGCAACATGGAAAATTTCATTGATAGGAATCAGCAAAAAAAAGAAAAACAGGTCAACAACATCAACATGTGTATTTGAGAGATTGTCCTCGGGCTAAGGAGTGTCCACATGAGTTCGTTAAGGTGTTTACACAGGCCTGTGGTCCTCTTTTATATTCTGTCGAGAGTTCGGATTGCTCCACCTAAGTAGAATGAAAAGAAGGAATTGGAAAAGAAAAGGGGGAGCTATTGTGAAGCCTAGAAAGGCGGAAGCGGAAAATCGCCTAGTAGCAACACTCTTTCTACTAGCGTGGCGCTGCTGTATGCTTCTGATCAATAGAACACGAAGAGGAGGAAAAAAAAGCTTATGATGAGCATCTATTTGAGTCGATCATTTCCAAGATCTAATTCCAGTTTTTTCTTATGTGGAAAAATGCCTTACAATCTGATGTTTTACGTTTAAGGGACAAAATAGTGTTTGTGGATGTAGGACTTGGGACCCCCAGAATTTTGTATGCAAGATGAGCCTACAGGAGTTCTAATCAACC
>AWOL01S0003347.1:31826-38399 GCA_000715115.1 Nicotiana otophora
TGGAATATTACATAGCTTATTCAACATGCAGTCAATTAGGCTATATGATCTTTGCTTGCGGCATCTATAACTATTCGGTTAGCGTCTTTCACTTGATGAATCACGCGTTTTTCAAAGCATTACTATTCCTGTGTGCAGGTTTGGTGATTCATGCCATGTCGGATGAGCAAGATATGCGGAAGATGGGGGGGCTTGCCTCCTCATTCCCTTTTACCTATGCCATGATGCTCATGGGCAGCTCATCTCTAATTGGATTTCCTTTTCTTACTAGATTTTATTCCAAAGATGTGATCTTAGAGCTCGCTTAGACTAAGTATACCATCAGTGGAAACTTTGCTTTCTGGTTGGGAAGTCGCTCTGTCCTTTTCACTTCTTATTACTCCTTTCGTTCACTTTTTCTAACATTTCTAGTACCAACTAATTCATTCGGGCGAGACATCTTACGATGTCATGATGCGCCCATTCCTATGGCCATTCCTTTAATACTTCTGGCTCTCGGGAGTCTCTTTGTAGGATACTTGGCCAAAGTGTGACCTGTTAGCCCATAAGTAAGTACTGTGACGAAGCGGCTGTTGCTCACCCGACACGATCGTACGAGGTCACAATTCACCCAACACGATCATCCGGGGTGAACAAGAATTGGGGATCGGATGCGGGCGAAATTCCCGCCAATNTCTCGGGAGTCTCTTTGTAGGATACTTGGCCAAAGTGTGACCTGTTAGCCCATAAGTAAGTACTGTGACAAAGCGACTGTTGCTCACCCGACACAATCGTACGAGGTCACAATTCACCCAACACGATCATACGGGGTGAACAAGAATTGGGGATCAGATGCGGACGAAATTCCCGCCAATGGATGAGATGTTCAGTCGACTCCCTCCCCCTTTGTGGGGGTCCCGAAGGATGGGAATGAGCAGGCCATCCAATTGACGGGACGGGAATGAGCGGAATCAGTGTGTTCCAATTTATTGCCTTGCACCGACCATCTAATTGACAATGGACTAAACGGCCACTGCCTGAAAGGACTATTTCTAGGGGACCCCTCCCCCTACAAGGTACATCTCATTCCTATGGGTCACTATAACTATCTGAGAAGACACTAGAAACTGGAAGGAGAAACAAACCCACCTAGTGGACTGCCGAGCGGAAAGTCCTATGACACAGGAGCGGGATTCTCTAAAACGCCAAGGCCGTTGGTGGCCAAGAGGGCCCACTTGGAGACTTGGGATCTCAGCAGGAAATGCGAAGTTTGCAACAAGCCGGCCGGCCAAAGATAATCAACTAGTTTAGTTCTGATCTGAGTAGGCTCATAATGGGGAATACCCTAACCCTGGGAACTAGGGCCTGGCCATCCTTCGTTTGCGGTCGATGTTCCGGCTTTTTCCGTCGATAGTTGAATGTTTTGATCTGGTTCGATTCATGATCGCATCTACAAACCTTATCCCGTGGGCTTTAGCAGACGTTTTTCATTCTTCACCCGGTCCTTAGTAGCCTTTCCAAAGTCAACCTAACCGGTTACCTTTTCCAAGGCGCTAAATAGGCCTTCGCCCTTACGCCTTTATATATAATAGAAGAAAATTAGATAGTTGTATATAGAATTAGCCAGATCATCTGAAGCATGAACATAATCACCTTTGTTCTGAAGTACTAGCGAGTTCCTTTTTTTTTAAAGGCGGTCCTTTTCTTTCCTCGGACCGATGACTCGCTTGTCCACTACTGCTAACTATTATAAGAGGATGTCGCCCCCTCGAGACTACCAGTAGCTTCGGTTGTTGAATCTCGTGCAAGTTAGGTTGTGGTTGTATTGGCTGCAAGCGGAACGTAGGCGCTTTAGGTGTGTGTTGACCATGCGCTCTCGCTTCGTCTAATGTCGTATGTATGATAGAGGTAGTGTGGTGATTGACCTCAATGCTAATGGTGATCCCCAAGGTTCAACGAATGAATGAAGCTATGATCGTACCCGGATAGAGATGATGGTCTTCCTCTGATGTCTCCAAGCCGGCCATAATAGAATAGATAGGCGAAGCAGTCAATAGCAGTCTGTTCTCGCCTATCGATAGATAGCAGGTTGCTTCCAAGCTCAAACCATTTGAAACAGAATTGCTACTTTTTTCTTGTTATTGATAGAGTGGTATTCTCCGCCCCTGTCAAATAAAGTAGAGGGGGAGAACTGGAAGAGAGAAGGAAAAAGAGCAAAAGATTGACAAGTCTAATGGGGGAAGAATGGCTGACACGTTGACTGCCTTCGATACTAGAAAAAAAAACCCAAGCGGTCTAACCTAACCCCCAGGGCGGAACCCAACCGAAAGGCGCTAGACGGACTAAGGGCAAGCGAGATAAAGAAAGCAGCTGGCCCTATGTGTAAAACCTTGCCGCGGGAGAGTCTTTCTCCAATGAGAATAAAGAAAGTTTTTGGGCAAGACAAGAAAGGAACTCGCCCTTTGACACCAAGGGATAAGAGCTGATTGCTGGCGATGACTTGGTGAAGGGAATCTATGAGAGAAGGTTCTCGAACCGGGTTACGACCGAATAGAGCGCGGAACCAACGAGTTCAGTCGAACAAGGTAACGAGTCTAAGGGAAGGATCAAGCTTGAAAGGAATGGACGGGCGTAGGCTTAATAGTGAACGCAGACCCCCCTGCTTATAGATATGAGATCAATGACTTTAATAAAAGAAAGATGTCGAGAGAAAGTCTTAGCCCTTAAAATGCGTTGCGAAGAGAGATCGAAGACGAAGATTTTCTGACGCAGTGCGGGCACTGGATGGAAAAGACAGATAAAGGAACAACCCACCGGAAGGGCATACCTCAAGGGGCACCAATCTCCCCCGGCAAAGATCTATCTGCGCGAAGCCGACCTATGGATAGAAAGAAAGATGCAGGAAAGGCAAATGAAAGAAGAAAGACAAATTTGCTTTGGGAGTGTGAGATAGGCAGACGGGGAGTACGCAGCCGAACAACCGCTGGGGTTTCCAGCAGTGATAGCTGAACTAATCAGATGGGCCGCCCCAAACCTTACGCTGACATTTAAATCGGAAATCAACATCGGGTCCCGGCTATCCGAAAAACGCAGACTGAAGCGGAAGATCACAAAATGCAACACAACAAGGGGGTCGTTAGACCGTAGCTTGCGCGAAGGAAGAAGCTAATCAATCAGAATTGAGACAGGGAGGAGAGGCGAAAGAGAGATTTTCGAGCCTGCAAGCAGCAAGCAACAACGGCTTTTCAGCCGTTGCGCGCTAGCTTGTAGTTTAGGGGTATAGTAGGGGTGCCCCTTTCTCAAACTTTTCTATAATATAAGGTAAGCTTTTTGGAACCCTAGTTTTGGAGTTTTCCCCAACCAACCTATACCTTACTAATAAAAAGGGGCTTCCCTTTTTCAGCTGCATTGCACTGCCGCATAAACAATGGATCCGCTGGGCTGGATGAGCAACCTTCTATCTGGCCTCTGTACCAATAGTAGAGTGGCTTGCTACTTTCAATCAGAAAAGGAAGATTGAGCAAGGCAAAGGAGAAAGAAGTTGTCCCCTCTTCTCTGCCGCCGCCGCATATGTAGAAAAAGAAGGAGCGGAGAAGGAAGAACAACCGTTTGACTTTGGCACATGAGGTGGCGGGTTTGGCTAGGTAACATAATGGAAATGTATCGGACTGCAAATCCTGGAATGACGGTTCGACCCCGTCCTTGGCCTCGAGGAGTGGTGAGCAGCACGGAACTTGTTTCAATCAAATGGCATAGTATTAGGGTAGGAGGCTTTCCTTTGTTATAGAAATCCACAGACAACATTCTGGAACTTCCAAACCAAAGAAATGCAAGATGAGAAGGAGCTTTTTACGTTACGCTTCAATAGAATGAATTCGGTAAGGGTAGAATAGGCCCTATGGTCGATCGAAGGTGCTGTCCCACTTGAACTCAAATCTATCTGACCTTCAATCCAGCCAGCTCATAACAAAATGTTAGACCAATCTCAGGGCTGACACAACCGAATTGGTTGAGGAAAAGGAAACCCCAGCGACCAAGCACTCCCGCCCCCAAAAGCGGAGACCGAAGAACCGCCAGGTTGTCGAGGACACGTCTGAAGAGGAGGCGGGCGCCCTCTAAGTTGACCACCCTACCCACTAATGGACTATGAGGGGGGGNGAATAAATAGGCGAAGCAGTCAATAGCAGTCTGTTCTCACTTATCGATAGATAGCAAGTTGCTTCCAAGCTCAAACCATTTAAAACAGAATTGCTACTTTTTTCTTGTTATTGATAGAGTGGTATTCTCCGCCCCTGTCAAATAAAGTAGAGGGGGCGAACTAGAATAGAGAAGGAAAAAGAGCAAAAGATTGACAAGTATAATGGGGGAAGAATGGCTGACATGTTGACTGCCTTCGATACTGGAAAAAAACACCCAAGCGGTCTAACCTAACCCCCAGGGCGGAACCCAACCGAAAGGCGCTAGACGGACTAAGGGAAAGCGAGATAAAGAAAGCAGCTGGCCCTATGTGTAAAACCTTTCCGTAGGAGAGTCTTTCTTCAATGAGAATAAAGAAAGTTTTTGGGCAAGACAAGAAAGGAACTCGCCCTTTGATACCAAGGGATAAGAGCTGATTGCTAGCGATGACTTGGTGAAGGGAATCTATGAGAGAAGGTTCTCAAAACCGGGTTACGACCGAATAGAGCGCGTAACCAACGAGTTTAGTTGAAAAAGGTAACTAGTCTAAGGGAAGGATCGAGCTTGAAAGGAATGGACGGGCGTAGGCTTAATAGTGAACGCAGACCCCCATGCTTATAGATATGAGATCAATGACTTAAATAAAAGAAAGATGTCAAGAGAAAGTCTTAGCCCTTAAAATGCATTGCGAAAAGAGATCGAAGACAAAGCTTTTCTGATGCAGTTAGGCACTAGATGGAAAAGACTGATAAAAGAACAACCCACCGGAAGGGCATACCTCAAGGGGCACCAATCTCCCCCGGCAAAGATCTATCTGCGCGAAGTTGACCTATGGATAGAAAGAAAGATGTAGGAAAGAAAAATGAAAGAAGAAACAAAAATTTGTTTTGGGAGTGTGAGATAGGAAGACGATGAGTACGCAGCCGAACAACCGCTGGAGTTTCAAGCAGTGATAGATGAACTAATCAGATGGGGCGCCGCAAACCTTACGCTAACATTTAAATCAAAAATCAATATCGGGTCCCAGCTATCTGAAAAATGCATACTTAAGCAGAAGATCAAAAAATGCAACATAACAAGGGGGTCGTTAGACCGTAGCTGGCATGAAGGAAGAAGCTAATCAATCAGAATTGAGACATGGAGGAAAGGCGAAAGATAGATTTCCGAGCCTGCAAGCAGCAAGCAACAATGGCTTTTTAGTCGTTGTGCGCTAGTTTGTAGTTTAGGGGTGTAGTAGCGGTGTCCGTTTCTAAAACTTTTCTATAATATAAGGTAAGCTTTTTGGAACCCTAGTTTTAGAGTTTTCCCCAACCAACTGATACCTTACTTATAAAAAGGGGCTTCCCGTTTTCAGCTGCATTGCACTGCCGCATAAATAATGGATTCGCTTGGTTGAATGAGCAACCTTCTATCTGGCCTTTGTACCAATAATAGTGTGGCTTGATACTTTCAATCAGAAAAGGAAGATTGAGCAAGGCAAAGGACTTGTACAAGAAGGTATCTGCCGATTCCTATCAACATGGTGCATCTCTTAGTAGAGGGGCGTGAATAGTGGAGACTTTGACCGAATGAATAAGGATCAATTGATAGACATGTTTCTTAAGGAATAGAATCTAGAATGAACACTTTTTTGATTCGCTATGCGCTCACTGGATGCGTACTCGCGTGATCAATCGATGGACGGGGGAATTGCGTGAATGATGAGACCGTCCTAACCTAAAGTCAAGGCTCTTCCCTCTCTTGATGGAAAATCTTGATTGACTGACTCTAGGAACAAATTCGGAGAAAGAAGAAGCATGGCATGAGATAGGCGGCAAATCAATTTCCGATAGCTAATTACTTGACTCGATGGATGGAGGGAGAACCCTCCAACTCAAGCAGGAAATCAATGTTGAGTCAACAATCATCGAGAGGGGTACCACCAAGTGAGATCGAAACAAGCCCCTTGTATATGTATAGGGTGGAAAACCTGCGCTTCTTCAAATATCCCATAAATCTAAATAAAGTAGGGACTTCAAAGCTTGACTAACTAGCAAGAAAGTTCACTTTGTGAAAGAAAAGGGGCCCTAGCTGCAATAAAAAAGCAGCGATAACGAGTAAGAAAAACCCCTTACTATAGATAGGGCGTTAGCGCTTTATTAATAACATATATAGGGCTGACTTTTTTTCAGCTTGATCGGAATCGATTCAATGATTGAATAGCAGAAGTGCTACTTAGTAGTAGAAACTCGGAGAGACAGATTGAGAGGGGACTCTTTCATACCTGCTAACTCCTAGGATGAGCAGTAGGTCCATTATTTTTGGCAGGAAGAGCTCCAGCCTTTGTTGCCCCTCGGTAGAGTGAGTCTACTTAGCGAACTGGCAGGACGCGGAGATCTATTGATCAATATGAATCTCGAGAGTGGATGGTTGATCGCC
>AWOL01S0003348.1:0-10305 GCA_000715115.1 Nicotiana otophora
GTTTGAAGTAGAACAAAGAGAGGGTAATTGGTTTGATCAAAGTATATCTCTCTAAGACTTAAGATTGAGTATAAATACTTTGTAGGAAACCGTTACTGAAGAGATTTGCCAACCCTAGAGATTTGATCCTTGGAAAGAAATTGATTCTTTCCAAGAATAAGGTTAATTCCCGTTACTCTTCCTTGATGTGTGGACTTAAACAACTTTCCATTTTTAAGTCTTGATAGCACCGGATTTGCTCCTTAATTTTGGGTCCTTCCAGTAATAGCTACTGATTGATTATCTTGCCGGATCTTCAATGCTTATTTTCCTTTTTAACGCTTCAATCAATCTCGGATTGATTATCTCGCTGGATCTTCAGTGCTTCTTTTCCTTTTGAATGCTTCAAATAATCTTTGATTGATTTCTTCCTTCAGCTTTGATTGTTTCTCTTTGTGCACTTCGATCTTGGTTGATTTCCTTGAGTCCCTACACCAAAAGCAATTATATTATTTTTCATCATTAAAACTAAATCCTAACACTACCTACTTGGTATTGACTAAATATTGTTAATCATGTATGTATACCATTACTAGAATTGACTCCCCCTCAATACATCATCATAATATATGTAAACATCAGTTAAATTCCCTATATTTTACTCCCCCTCAATGAGTGCAGTTGACTCCCCCTCAATAGGTGCAGTTGGGACTACTTTCTTTAGTCGACTTCTCCTGCTGGATCTATGACTCCCCCTCAAGAGGTGCTGTTAGGACTACTTCTTTTAGTCGACTTCTCCTGTAGTATCTATAGTCGACTCCCTCTACAATGGATGTACCTGCACGAATATATGTATAGCCTTCTCCCCCTATTTGACATCAGCAAAGAGGGGATAAAAACAATAATACACCAGATACTAAAGCAGAATTTGTTGCATGATATGCATGCAGAGTTATAGCAAAACAAAAAAATCATCCAACGACTGGTTATCCAGTCAAAAACAGCACAGCAAAAAAATTTGTTTGAAACTTTCATACTAACGATGCAAGAAATAAGTAAGAGTGTTGCAAATCGCCTCCTTCAGTTGATCAAAGCTAGCATTAGCTGAGACAGTCACTCCATCAAGCCTGTCATGTACTTCCTTGAATGCCTTGAATGCGCTTTCCCTAACTCTGAGAATTGCAACCCTTATCTTTGAAACATCAGACCCTGTCTCTTTGGAGATTGTATGAATGTCCCCAATAGTGGACTGAGTGGAAGCAAGAAGATCTTTGATGGTGGTTAGCTGGTTGTCAATGGCAGTCAGTTTCTCATCAAGGTCAGGATTACTAAGACTGTGATGGGAAACAGAGGCTTTGGTCTTGGGATCAGGTTGAACATGCTTGACCTCACCTTCCTGTTTCTTAACCCAGGAGCCCTTCATACACACATATCCCATACTAGCAAACGCCCTAGAATTATAAGATTTTGAAACATCGATGAAGGGATATTCAGAGATAGAGATCTTATGAGCTTCTAGACTGTGAGTGATAGCCATGTCATAGGGAAGACTTGTGGGATCATCAGCACTTTCAATCATAACATTTATGACCCAGAAGGACAATTTGATCTTGAGTTTGGTCACAAGGCAATAGGCAAGAAAGGTATCTCTTTGAGAGAAGGTGGAGAAGGAGCCAGTACGAGGGAGCAGAGTAGTTGCAACAATGTGGGCTAGAACACGAGTTTCAAAGCTAACATCACTTGGACCTAACTAGTTCGGGAGGGATTCAGATGAACACTCAGCAATACAAAGTTTTGCTTGATCAAAGGTGATTTCAAAATCATCAGGCCAAGAATTTTTGAAAAGCATGGGAAAATCAGAACACTTACACTAGAAAATTAAGTCAAACATGGCACAATCAAGAACGATGCTCTTTCCTAACACTAAGGATTCCAACTTGTCAGACTTACTAGAGTGAAGATTGGCATAAAACATTCTCACTAGGGGTTCATAGACTTTAGCAGGGGGAACAGAAAAGAATTTTGATCAGCCTTGATAAACAAACAGATCTTTTACCTTACAGTTTATGGCTTCCATGTCATCAAGGTCGACTACTCTGCCATGAGCGATTGGCTTGTCTTTTAAAGAAATAAAAAAATCCCTGTTTGGAGAATCCCATAAATTTAGGTCAGACTCTAAAGAACTTGAGAGATCTATTTTCGATTTCTTTGGATTAAAGGATTCAAGAGGTTCATCCAAAGGTCTTTTTCCTAGGGCTTTTTCTCGTAGAGGATGAGAATGATCTGAGAGTTCTGCCTGAGAGGAGGCAAAGCCTTCTGAGTGGTCGGACCCTAGGTCTACTTGTTCTGGAGGCTGGGAAGAGGGTTTTGCTCTGGAGCGAGTACTTTTCCTGGTGGAGGCTGAGGTATTTTTAGAGTGTTTAGCCATGGAAGAAATTGGTTGAAGAGAGTTTCGGAGAGGGTTTCTAGGCGATGGGAACGATGGAGATTGGAAAAGGGTTTCAGAGATTAAAAGAAGAGGGTACTGACGGTTGGGTACAGGAAAGGAAAGGTTGTCAGTTGCATAGGCATGATGGTTGGTTTTCCTTTCTTGAACGCTGCAACTGATGTGAAAAGAGAGGAAAAGAGAGGGAATTCGGAGGCGCTATTAATGACTATGAAAAGACAAAGTTTAAACATTAGGCATACAAAACATAAAAATATCACATAGGTCCTAATATTAATGATCAATGGAAATAATACCAAGTAATTCTCTTAAAAAGCAAAATTTTTCTTCAATTAAAGGTTTAGTAAAAATATCTGCTAATTGATCAGTAGTCCCAACAAAAGATAATTCTACATTTCCCTTAAGAACATGATCTCTAATGAAATGATACTTGATGTCTATTTGCTTTGCCCTAGAGTAATACACAGGATTGTTTGAGAGACATATAGCGCTAGAGTTATCACAGAAAATTGAAATGGGTTTAAAGAATAGTTCATAGTCACCCAATTGATGAGACATCCATAGTAATTGTGCACAACATTCTCAATGGCAATATACTCAGCCTCAGTTGTGGATAGTGCAACTGATCCTTGCTTTTTACTGTTCCAAGATATCAGTGCTTTTCCAAGTAATTGACATGTTCCGCTGGTGCTTATTCTATCTTCCTTATCACCTGCAAGATCAGCATCTAAAAAACCTTCTAGTTTAAAATTGTTAGAGCGTGGATACCATAATCCGTGAGAAATAACTCCAATGAGATACCGAATAATTCTCTTTACTGCAGTCAAATGTGATTCTTAAGGAGCTGACTGAAACTTGGCACATGTACAAACACTAAACATAATATCTGGTCGACTAGTAGTTAGATAAAGAAGGGAGCCAATCATTCCACGATATTTAGTTTCATCAACAGGATTTCCCTGTTCATCTTTGTCAAAACTTGTTGAAGGACTCATTGGTGTGCCAATAGCCTTAGAATTACTCATACCGAACTTCTGAATCAACTCATTTGTGTATTTTGTCTGACATATAAATGTTCCTTCTTCATATTGTTGAATTTGAAGTCCAAGAAAGAACGTTAGCTCTCCCATCATACTTATTTCAAACTCACTTTGCATAAGATTTGAAAATTCCTTGCACAGAAGAGGATTAGCACTACCAAAAATAATATCATCAATGTAAACTTTAATAATGAGATTACCTTCCGATGATCTTTTAATAAAAATGGTAGTGTCTACTTTACCTCTTGTAAATGTGTGATCAATAAGAAATGAGCTGAGTCTTTCGTACCATGCTCGTGGATCTTGTTTAAGTCCATACAATGCTTTGGTCAATTTGTACACATGGTAAGGAAACTTCGAATCTTCAAATCCAGGGGGTTGTTTTACATATACCTCCTCTTCAATGAAACTATTTAAAAAGGTACTTTTGACATCCATCTGGAAGAGCCTAAATCTTTTAAAGGATGCGTATGCAAGAAGAATTTGTATTGATTTCAGTCGAGCTACTGGAGCAAAGGTTTCGTCGTAGTCGGTTGTGAGTATCCTTGAGCTACTAATCTGGCTTTGTTTCTCACAACCTTTCCATCCTCATTTAGCTTATTTTCTGAAAACCCATTTTGTTCCAATTACAGGAGCGTTTTCAGGCTTAGGCAGCAGTTTCCACACTTGATTTTTGTCAAATTGATCTAGCTCTTCTTGCATTGCTTGTAACCAGCTTGAGTCTTTCAGAGCTTCCTCTATTTTCTTTAGTTCAATCTGGGAAATCAGTGCTATGTTTTCTTTATTCTTAAGAGCTCCCCTGGTTTTCATTCCTTCGCTTGGGTCTCCTATGATAAACTTTTGAGGATATTCTGGTTCACTTCTCCATTCATTTGGATGAATTGTACTTGTATGAGTAGTTGACTCCTTCGGAGATTCTGAATGACTATTGCTAATCTCATTAGTTGATTCCATTACACCATCAGGTTTATTAGTCGACTCTTGAGATTTGCTTGTCTCCTAAATTTTTTGAATTTGATCTTCATCACCTGCAATAATTTTTTTCTCGGTTGAAGTGTTATTTTCATCAAAGATAACATGTATTGATTCTTCTACACATAGTATGCATTTATTATAGACTCTAAAGGATCTATAATTTAATGAATAACCCAAAAAAATACCTTCGTCACTTCATGGATTGAATTTTCCAAGATTGTCCTTACCATTATTGTGAATGAAATAATTTCTTCCAAACGGATGAAAGTAACTTATATTGGGTCATTTACCTTTCCACAATTCATAAGGAGTCTTCTTCGGGATGGGTCTTATGAGGCATCGGTTGAGAATGTGACATGCTGTACTTACTCCTTCTGCCCAGAAGTGATTTGGCAACAAATATTCTAGTATCATAGTTCTTGCCATATCTTGTAAAGTCTTATTTTTTCGCTCAACAACTCCATTCTGTTGGGGTGACCTTGGAGCAGAGAAATTGTGGGTGTATCCTTGATCATTGCAGAAATCTTCAAATGCTCTTCTTTCAAATTCTCCTCCATGATCACTTTGAATTGTTGTAATAAGATACCCCTTTTCTCTTTCGACCTTTTTACAGAAGATCTAAAAATATTTCAAAGTTTCATCTTTGTGAGATAGAAAAATCACCCAAGTAAAGCGTGAGTAATCATCAACAATAACAAAGGCATGTCGTTTTCCTCCTATGCTAGAAGTTCTAGTAGGTCCAAACAAGTCCATATGAAGCAATTGCAAGGGCTTTGAAGTAGATACAATATCTTTATTTTTGAAAGAGTTTCTAGTTTGCTTACCAATCTGACATGCATCATATACATGATTTCCAGAGAAATTGAGTTTAGTTAAACCAATAACTAAATCATGCTTGGAAAGTTTCTCTATCAGATACATGCTTGCATGACCAAGTTTCTTATGCCATAACCATGGATCATCAGATATGGATGTTAAACAAATATGACCATCTATATTTTCAAAACCATCAAGAATATAGACATTTCCATACCTTTTACCTGGGAATATTATTTTACCTGTCTCATCTTCAATAGCACAGCCTGTTTTCTTGAACTTTACTTCATACCCTGAGTCGCATAGCTGACTTATACTCAAAAGATTGTAGTTAAGTCCGTCAACAAGATAAACCTAAGTGATATCACAGTTATTATTGAAAGGAACTGTCCCGGTACTGACTATTTTTCCTTTTGAGTCATCACCAAATTTGACACTTCCTCCGTCTATTTTTGTAACTTTTTTAAACAGCTTTTTGTCACCTGTCATGTGACTGGAACACGCACTATCTAAGTACCATTTTCCTTTGCAACTCCTTTTGTGGTGTTCCTGCAAAACATAATTATCACTTCCTTTTAGGCACTCAAGCTTGCTTGGGTCCTTGTTGGTTAGTATTACTGGACTCAAGATTGTTTTTGGGTTTCCAAATCCATCCTGAGACATTTGATTTACGAAATGAACAAAAAGAATATTTATGTCCACTTTTGTTACAGTAGTGACACGTAAGTCCTGATCTATTTTTGGATCTTTCATTTGTTAGTACTAGTGGACTTTGTTCTGGCTGGTCCTTCTCCAGTTGACTTGTAAGTCGCCTGGTTTGACTTGACAGAACTATGACCGGTGGATTTGCGCATGCCATTGAGTTGTATTTGCAATTCCTGAAACTCATCTTGAAGTACTTTTTCAATTTCTCATATTTCAAACTTGAGTTTCCAATCTTTTACTTCTTTGTTGAGTCTCTTTAGTTCATTCATCATTTTTTGAGACTCTTTCAAAATAAGGTCAAGAATATCCTGCAATTCATTACATCTTTCACAGTTATAAGATCTTACCTCGCTTGTTTTACCTCGCGCCATGAAACAGTTCTCATTGTCATCTTTGCATTCGTCATCTGAAGTGTCCTCATTTGTCCAGCACCCTGAGAGTTTGTTCATGTCGTTTTCCAGAATTGTCATGAAATATAGATTCGCTATCTCTTCGTGTTCTGAAGTGTCTTCATCACTCTAGCTTCCAAATGATTTGTTCTTGTTAAAACCTCTAGAAACCTTTCTTTTAAGTACATGACACTCAGCTTGAACATGCCCAAATATTCCACACTCATAGTATTTGCTATCATTTTTGTCTTGTTCGTTATATTGCCTAGTTCTCCTGGGTATCCTGCCTCTTCTTGTATTCCTGTATCTCCTCATTAAACCATCTATGTTCCTTGATACCATGGCAATTTTTTCTTGAAGAGCTTCAGGGTGGTCATCAATATCATTGTCTGCTCTTTCAGTTGTAGCCTTGAAAGCAACTGTTTTCTTCTTTTCTTCTTGGTTTGTTTTCTTGAGATGAGTTTTCTCGAAGGCTATAAGTTCTCCTCGAAGTTCATCGTATGATAATTTGTTCAAATCCTGTGATTCAAGTGTAACCACTTTTGTCTGCCAAGTAGTGGGTAAACTTCTCAGAATTTTTCTAACTTGATCACCATTTGAGTATGGTTTGCCAAAAGCTTTTAGATCGCTAATGATTTTGCTAAATCTGGCAAACATCTCTTTAATGGATCCTCCTTCTTTCATCTGGAAGAGTCTGTAGTCATGAACCAACATGTTGATATGGGTTTCTTTCACTTTACTGGTTCCTTCATAAGTAACTTCAGGTTTATCCCACATCTCTTTGGATGTATCGCAACTGGAGATTTTCTCATATTCCTCACCACTTATAGCATTATAAAGCAGATTCCTTTCTTTAGAATTTACTTGCACAACTGCAATTTGTTCATCAGTACATTCATCTATATCTTCAGGATCAGCAGGTGGTTGAGCAGCAACCGGCAGAGGATAGTTCCCTTTTTTGATAACTCGCCAGACCTTGACATCATAAGACTTTGTGTATATTTTCGTACGCACTTTCCAGTGAGAGAAATATTGTCCATTGAAATATGGTGGCCTCACTTGTGATGTTCCTTCTTGGAACAGTGCTCCGACAATAACTTGATTATCCATGATCTTTTCTCACAAACTGTTAAGTAAAACAAAAATGTGAGCCTTGCTCTAATACCAATTGAAAGTACAAGAAGGGGGGGGGGGTAATTTTAAAATTAATTATTATAAGTTGACTAGTTTTTCAATTAGTCGACTAGATGTAATAGCGAGATAATAAGAAGTGCAGAATTAAAATACAGAAGTAAAGTGCAGGAATTAAAGACACCTGAGTTTTTATACAGGTTCGGATTCAATGTGAATCCTAGTCCAGTCCCCTTGGGTTGTAAGGGAGTTCTCTTTCACTGATTGAGTTTCTCGAGTACAAAGTGAATAATGGTGTAGTTTACACCAACAACTCAGTTTCTATGTCACTTGTCTTTTCTTGATACAATACCTCACCAGTATTTTTCTCTCTTTCTTCTCTAACTTGTTACACAACAGATCTAGTAGAGCTACAATGTTTGTTTGAAGTAGAACAAAGAGAGGGTAATTGGTTTGATCAAAGTATATCTCTCTAAGACTTAAGGTTGCGTATAAATACTTTGTAGGAGACTGTTACTGAAGAGATTTGCCAACCCAAGAGATTTGATCCTTGGAAAGAAATTGATTCTTTCCAAGAATAAGGTTAATTCCCGTTACTCTTCCTTGATGTGTGGACTTTGACAGCTTTCCATTTTTAAGTCTTGATAGCGCCGGATTTGCTCCTTAATTCTGGGTCCTTCCAGTAATAGCTACTGATTGATTATCTTGCCGAATCTTCAATGCTTCTTTTCCTTTTTAACGCTTCAATCAATCTCGGATTGATTATCTCGCCGGATCTTCAGTGCTTCTTTTCCTTTTGAATGCTTCAATCAATCTTTGATTGATTTTTTCCTTCAACTTTGATTGTTTCTCTTTGTGCACTTCGATTTTGGTTGATTTCCTTGAGTCCCTACACCAAAAGCAATTATATTATTTTTCATCATTAAAACTAAAACCTAACACTACCTACTTGGTATTGACTGAATATTGTTAATCATGTATGTATACCATTACTAGAATTGTATGCCCGTACTAAGCATGGGCCCAACAACATCCTGCGGATATTCAACGTTTTAGGAACACTTAAGAAAAACATGAGAGAATAGCGGAATCAGGAACAAATAATATGAAGAAATTTAAAGTCTCAGAAATGTTGTTGGCAAAGTAAGAGCATAAGTTTGAATGTAGTAGACACGAATGTTTATACATCATCATATTTTATAGTAAGAAAAGTTCAGAGTACAGTTATTAAACAACACCAATTTGCTCTTGTGAACGGTACTTATTAAACACTATTAGAGTTCCACTACTCATTCAAAAGAATTCAACAAACCAAAACAATTACAAATTTAAACAATATATCCAAGGGATTATAACCTATTAATTTTTGTTTCCTTTAATTCTTGCTCTCACAAATATCAGAAGCTTTTTTCAGACAGTGCACCAAAGCCACCTATAGAGCTGCTTTCATGCTCCATGAGCATTGAACGTCAACTTTCCTGCCTTAGGATTTAAATCAAATAAGTTTTGTAGAAATGTCTCCCATGCCCTATTAAGGTATTTAAAATTTCATAAGAATTGAGGCACACTCCAGATAATAGAACTTCCAAATGTCAAATGAAAGAGGAGAAGGTAATTGGATAATAACATTACTCCCTTTGAAGTTGAGAAAAACACTTTAGGAGTAGTGTCATTCCAAATGATGTTAGCACCATGTTCTAGATCTCTTAGCCATCTCACAGTGAAGAAGAAAGTGGCTTACTGTTTTCTTCTTCTTTCACACAGCAAATGGCAGAATTGCACCATAGGCTACTCCAACTGATGACAGCTACTTCTAAGGTATCTTCTTCACCATAGTGCCTTCCAGGGATCTCTACCTGCGTCATTTTCTAATAGGACTGTAGTAGAAAGATTTCAGTTTCACCGACAATCTACCAATCTCATTACCTGGCCAAAGATTAGCAAAAATCAGCAGTAGAAAATACTACATAGAATTAGAGCAAAGATCTAACTTCCACGATTTACTCTCAAGCCCTAGCTAACACATGCAACATAGAAAACTGGATGGAAATTAGTGAAAAATCTAACGCCAAAATTTTATTTCGAAACAAGATTAAAATATGCAGCACAAAATCCTAATAAAATACAGGAAATCCGAATGATACAACCACATAACCACAATGTCCTCCTGTCTTAGATTTGCAAATACATATATCCCCTTTGCAGTCAGAAGTTTCCTTTTAGAAGTATCCATTCAAAATAAAGGCAGGATCACACGATGGAGAATATTCTAAGTTTCTAATGGTTACAAATCACAATCGATGCATGTCACAGTAAATCTCACTTGGCCTCCTGACACTAATACAATGAGCAATTGATGAGAAACTTAAGTAGAATTAAATGACAACAATAAAACTGAATTGTCTGAAATAGGTGATAAACTAAAAAATGATGAAATCCAAATACAATCCCATAACTGGTGTAACGAATACACGAGCGTCTAGAGTACTATAAATAATAGTTTGAATAAAATAATATAACTGTCTAAATCAAAATAAATAGCTAAGATGATATAGAAGGGGGACTTCAGGGATGCGGACGTCGTGCAGCTATACCTCAAGTCTCCACTGACGGCTAGATCCGAGCAAATCTCACTTAGCGTCGCTGGGACCAACTCCGGTATCTGCTAAAGAAGTGCACAGTGTAGTATGAGTACAACTTACCCATGACCTATGTAAGTGTCGAGCCTAATCTTGATGAAGTAGTGACGAGGCTAAGGCGGGTCACTTACAATAATAATAATAATAATAATAATAATAATAATAATAATAATAATAATAATAAT
>AWOL01S0003349.1:1318-25214 GCA_000715115.1 Nicotiana otophora
ACTATCAAAAACAAATATCCGCTGCCAAGAATTGATGACTTATTTGATCAGCTTCAGGGTGCCAAGGTATTTTCGAAGATCGATTTGAGGTCTGGTTACCATCAGTTGAAGATTAGGGCATCTGATATCCCTAAAACAACTTTTCGAACTCGGTATGGGCATTATGAATTGCTAGTGATGTCATTTGGGTTGACAAGTGCCCCAACAACATTTATGGATTTGATGAATCGGGTGTTCAAGCCTTATTTGGATTCTTTTGTGGTTGTATTCATTGATGATATCTTGATTTACTTCAGCTATTGAGAGGAACATGAGCAACATCTTCGAAGTGTGCTTCACACCTTGAAGATTAATCAGTTATATGCCAAATTTTCAAAATATGAGTTTTGGTTAGACTCAGTTGCCCTTTTGGGGCATGCTGTATCGACAGAAGGCATAAAGGTGGATCCTAAGAAGATTGAGGCTGTTCAGAATTGGCCTAGACCTACTTCAGTTACAGAGATCCGGAGTTTGCTGGGTTTAGCAGGTTATTATCGTCGGTTCGTGGAAGGGTTTTCTTCTATAGCAAGCCCATTGACCAGACTGACCCCGAAAGGTATCCTATTTGGATGGTCAGACTAGTGTGAGTTGAGCTTTCAGAAGCTCAAGACCGCTTTGACTACGGTGCCAGTGTTGGTATTACCCAGAGGTTTAGGATCGTATACGGTATATTATGACGCATCTCTCATTGGGCTTGGTGCAGTGTTAATGCAAGATGGCAAGGTAATTGCATATGCGTCGCGGCAGTTTAAAGTTCACGAGAAGAATTATCATGTTCATGACTTAGAATTGGCAGCCATTATTTATGCGCTGAAGATTTGGAGGCATTACCTCTACGATGTCTAGTGTGAGGTATTTACTGATCATCGCAGCCTTCAGTATCTGTTCAAATAAAAAGATCTTAATTTGAGGCAAAGAAGATGGTTCGAGTTGTTAAAAGACTACGATATCACCATTTTGTATCACCCCGGAAAGGCCAATGTGGTGGCCGATGCTTTGAGTAGAAAGGCTGTGAGTATGGGCAGTCTTGCGTATATTCCGGTTGGTGANAGAGGCAGTATGATGATCCTCATTTACTTGTCCTTAAGGACACGGTGTGACACAGTGATGCCAAACAGGTTGCTGTGGGGGGATATGGGGTTCTGCGAATGCAGGGTCATATATGTGTGCCTAACGTGGATGGGCTTCGTGAATTAATTCTTGATGATGCACACAGTTTCAGGTATTCTATTCATCCAGGTACCGCCAAAATGTATCAAGATTTGAGGCAACATTATTGGTGGAGGAGAATGAAAAAAGATATAGTTGCATATGTAGCTCGGTGTCTGAATTGTCAGCAAGTTAAGTATGAGCATCAGAGACCTGGTGGTTAACTCCAGAAGTTAGAAATTCTTGAGTGGAAGTGGGAGAGTATCACTATGGATTTTGTTGTTGGGCTCCCACGGACTCAGAGAAAATTTATCGCAGTTTGGGTCATTGTGGACATGTTGACCAAGTCAGCACATTTCATTCCAGTGGCAGTTACCTATTCTTCAGAAAGGTTAGCTGAAATTTACATTCGTGAGATTGTCCGCCTTCACGGTGTGCCCGTGTCTATTATTTCAGATCGAGGTACGCGATTTACCTCACATTTTTGGAGGGCTATACAAAGTGAGTTAGGCACGCGGGTGGAGTTGAGTATAACATTTCATCCACAGACAGACGGACAGTCAGAGCGAACTATTCAGATATTCAAAGATATGCTCTGTGCTTGTGTTATAGACTTTGGAGGTGCTTGGGATCATTTCTTGCCACTTGCAGAGTTTGCTTATAATAATAGCTACCGGTCGAGCATTCAGATGGCTCCATATAAGGCATTATACGGAAGGTGATACCGATCACCAGTTGGTTGGTTTGAACCGGAAGAGGCTCTATTGTTGGGTACCGATTTGGTACAGAATGCCTTGGATAAGGTCAGGATCGACTTCGCACAACTCAGTCTAGGAAAAAGAGTTATGCCGACCGTAAAGTTCGTGATATTGTATTCATGGTTGGAGAAAGAATATTGCTCCGGGTTTCACCTATGAAAGGTGTAATGAGGTTCGGAAAGAAGGGCAAGTTGAGCCCTAGGAATAGCGGACCCTTTGAAATTCTTGAAAGGGTGGGTGAAGTAGCCTACAAGCTTGCCTTACCACCTAGTTTATCAGCGGTTCATGTGTCTATGCTCCGAAAATATCATGGTGATCCGTCCCATGTGTTAGATTTCAGCTCAGTCCAATAGGACAAAGATTTGACTTACGAGGAGGAGCCGGTGGCTATTCTAGCCCGACAGGTCCGACAGTTGAGGTCTAAGAGTTATCCTTCAGTTCGGGTGCAATGGAGAGGTCAGCCAGTAGAGGCATCTACCTGGGAGTCCGAGTCGGACATGCGGAGTAAATATCCACACCTTTTCTCCATCTCAGGTACTTTTATTTCTAACTCCGTTCGAGGACAAACGTTTGTTTTAGAGGTGGAGAATGTGATGACCCAAAATTTTATTTTTTAATTTAATAAATAATTTTGTGTTCTAAGACATCAAAAAACACCATTTATCATTCCTTGACTTGCGTGCGTAGTCCGTATAATTTTTCAAAAAGTTTTTATGTGCAAATGGATTAAAATGTGAAATAGAGCTTTAAAAACTCAACTGAGTTAACTTTAGTCAATATTTTGAGCAAACAGACCCGGATCAGTATTTTGACAATTTCGGTAGGTCCGTATCGTGATTTGGGACTTGGGCGTATGCCCAGAATCGAATTCCGAGGTCCCTAGCTTGAGATACGGAATTTTGATGAAAAATTAAAAGCTTGAAAGCTTAATAATTTCTAAGAAATTACTGATGTTGGATTTATTGACCTCGAGTCCGTATTTTAGCTTCGGAGCCCAGTATAGGTCCACTATAATATTTATGACTTGTCTGCCGAATTTGGTGAGAATCGGAGTTGATTTGATGTGATTCGGACGTCCGGTTGTAAAAATATAAATTTTAAAATTTTCTTGAAAAGTTCCTTTGATTTGGTGTCCGAATCACAGATCTTGGTGTTATTTTGGCGATTTGATCGTACGAGCAAGTTTGTATGATGTATTAGGACTTGGATGCATGTTTTGTTTGGAGCCCCCAGGGCTCGGGTTGGTTTCGGGTGATTATCGGACCATTTTCGGACTTAGGAAATCTGGTTTTCTGCAGACTTCAGGCTTCTGGTGTGTTCTTCTTCGCGTTCGCGAAGGTACTCTTGCGAACGCAAAGAGCAAATTGGGGCTGGCACGCTTTGTGCTTCGCGTTCGCGAAGGTTTGAGGTTCAAAGCTTCACGTTCGCGACCGAAGCCTCGCGTTCGCGAAAAGTAAAAGGCTGGCCAGGATTATTGCCTTCGCGTTCGCGAAGGGCATCTCGCGTTCGCGAAGGCCAAGCTAGGCAAGCTTCGCGTTCGCGAAGTGGCCCTCACGCTCGCGAAGTGTAAAATGGGACAAAACAAATTTTTGCTTCATGAACGCGAGGCACTGACCGCGTTCCGAAGTGTAAAAGTCCCAGAAACGGAACTTAAGTTATGGAAAATGGGATTCGTCCCATTCTCAACCCTTTTCCATTTTTAAGCTCCGGTAAGGCGATTTTTGGGCGATTTTTACGGGAAACTATTGGGGTAAGTGTTTTTTATCCTATATTGATAATATTTTATGATTTCATACTCATTTATATCATGAATCTGTGAAATTATGGAAGAAAAATCATATTTTTATAAAGTCTTCCAAAACAGAAAATTTAAGATTTGAAGGTCCATTTGAAATCGGAATTGGATAATATTTGTATGGTTGGACTCGTCTCGGAATGGGTGTTCGGGTTTCGTAAGTTTTTTCGGGATTTGAGATGTGGGTCCCACTATAGAATATTTTAATGAATTTTGAATTTTTATCCGGAAAATTTATAAATTCATATGGAATTAATTCCTATGATTAGTATTGAATATATCGAATTGTTTGTGAATAGATTTGAAGCTTTCAGAGTCAAATTTAAAAGAAAAAGTTGTGGTTGAATAATTGATTGGAATTTGCAAAGCGAGGTAAGTATCGTGGTTAACCTTGACTTGAGGGAATAGAACCCTTAAATTATTTGTTATGTGAATTGCATGTGAACGACGTATAGGCGAGGTGACGAGTGTCTATACGTCCTCAAATTAATTGTTTGCCTACTTACTTGAAAAATCATAAATTATTTTAAATCATGAATTAATTATTATAATAATTGTTTCTCTCCTATTCTTTGTCAAATATTAATTCTTGAATTCCTGCATTAATTGTTACATGCTATTTGAATTATGTGTCTTAATTGTTATTTGACATTTAGCATATTAAATATTAAACTGCCTATTTTCTCCCTGATTTCCATAATAATTTGCTATTTGTCATTGTTTGTTTCATAATTAAATCATAATTATTGTATGCTTGTTGTCTTATAATTTTATATTAATTGTTACATTTATTGGAAAAATTTCTTCTATAAGAATTGGTAAATGAATATGCTGGAGGAGCGGGTTGCACGCCGCAATAGGATTGATTTAAATGAATATATTGGAGGATCGGGTTGCACGCCGCAACAGACTTATTAAAAGTCCATATTGGAGGATCGGGTTGCACGCCGCAACAGACTTATTAAAAGTCCATATTGGAGGATCGGGTTGCACGCCGCAACAGACTTATTAAAAGTCCATATTGGAGGATCGGGTTGCACGCCGCAACAGACTTATTAAAAGTCCATATTGGAGGATCGGGTTGCACGCCGCAACAGACTTATTAAAAGTCCATATTGGAGGATCGGGTTGCACGCCGCAACAGACTTATTAAAAGTCCATATTGGAGGATCGGGTTGCACGCCGCAACAGACTTATTAAAAGTCCATATTGGAGGATCGGGTTGCACGCCGCAACAGACTTATTAAAAGTCCATATTGGAGGATCGGGTTGCACGCCGCAACAGACTTATTAAAAGTCCATATTGGAGGATCGGGTTGCACGCCGCAACAGACTTATTAAAAGTCCATATTGGAGGATCGGGTTGCACGCCGCAACAGACTTATTAAAAGTCCATATTGGAGGATCGGGTTGCACGCCGCAACAGACTTATTAAAAGTCCATATTGGAGGATCGGGTTGCACGCCGCAACAGACTTATTAAAAGTCCATATTGGAGGATCGGGTTGCACGCCGCAACAGACTTATTAAAAGTCCATATTGGAGGATCGGGTTGCACGCCGCAACAGACTTATTAAAAATTTTATATTGGAGTATCGGATTGCACGCCGCAACAGACTTATTAAAAGTCCATATTGGAGGATCGGGTTGGACGCCGCAACAGANGGTATTATTATAGAAGCTCGTACACTTGTGACACAAATTCTAGGATGGTATTTAGACACCGTTATTTTTATGGATTATTCACTATATTTCAGACTTTACTTTCGCATTTGTTTTTTGATTATTAATAAATTTAAAAATTATTTTAAAAGTAGATAATATTATTTTAACGTTGGCTTGCCTAGCAAGTGAAATGTTAGGCGCCATTACGGTCCGAAGGTGGGAATTTCGGGTCGTAACAGTTATGCTCTTCCGACTAGGACGGAGGCGGTTGCATGAGACTCAGTTGTCACAAGTATTGTTCTAGTTTGTCATAGAGATGCATCAGTCTTATTTGATCCAAGCTCCGCTTCTTCATATGTATCATCTTACTTTGCTCCGTATTTGGGTATATCCCATGAATCTTTGAGTTCTCCTGTTTATGTGTCCACGCTAGTGGGAGATTCTATTGTTGTCGACAATGTGTATCGTTTGTCTTTAGTTGTTCTTGGTAGTTTTGAATCCAGAGTTGATATATTGCTGCTCAGTATGGTAGACATTGATGGTATCTTGGGCATGGACTGGTTGTCACCCTATCATGCTATTCTTGATTGTTACGCCAAGACGGTGACGTTGGCTATACCGGGTTTGCCGCAGTTGGATTGGAGGGGTACTTTGGATTATGTTCCTAGCAGGATAGTCTGTTTCCTTAAGGCACAACAGATGGTTGGGAAGGGGTGTGAGGCATATCTAGCCTTAGTGAGAGATGTCAATGTTGATACTCCTATAGTTGAGTCAGTTCCGGTAGTGAGAGACTATCCAGATGTATTTCCGGCGTATCCTTCTGCCGCCCGATAGGGATATCAATTTTGGTATTAACTTGTTGCCGAGCACTCAGCCCATTTCTATTCCACCATATTATATGGCCTCAGCGGAGTTGAGAAGTTAAAGGAGCAATTGCAAGAGTTGCTTGATAAGGGTTTTATTCGGCCAAGTGTGTCACCTTGGGGTGCTCCGGTCTTGTTTGTAAAGAAGAAGAATAGTTATATATGTGTATGTGTATTGATTATCGATAGTTGAACAAAGTTACAGTGAAGAACATGTATCTATTGCCATGCATTGATGACCTATTTGATCAGCTATACGGTGCCAGGGTGTTCTCCAAGATTGATTTGCGGTCAGGCTATCATCTCCTAAAGATTTGGGAATCGAATATTCTAAAGACTGCTTTTAGGACTCGGTATGGTCACTACGAGTTCCTCGTGATGTAATTCGGGCTGACCAATGCCCCAGCATCATTTATGCACTTCATGAATAGTGTATTCCAACCCTATCTTGACTCATTCGTCATTGTGTCTATTGACGACATCTTGTTGTACTCCTGGAGCCGGGGGTCATGAGCAGCATTTGAGGATTATGCTCCAGACCTTGAGGTAAAAGAAGTTGTAAACAAAATTTTCAAAGTGTGAATTCTGGCTTGATTCGGTGGTATTTTTGGGTCATATGGTGTCGAGTGAGGGGATCAAGGTAGATCCGAAGAAGATTGAGGCAGTGCAGAGTTGGCCCAGACCGTCTTCAGCCACTAAGATCCAGAGTTTTCTTAGTTTGGCAGGGTATTACTGCCGTTTCATAGAGGGTTTCTCATCTATTGCTGCACCTATGACCAGATTAACCCAGAAAGGTGCTCCGTTCAGATGGACTGAGGAGTGTGAGGAGATCTTTTAAAAGCTCAAAACTACTTTGACTTCAGCTCCAATATTGGTGTTGCCTATGGGTTCGGGGTCTTACACTGTGTACTGTGATGCGTCACGTATTGGCCTCGGCATGGTATTGATGCAAGACAGTAGGGTGATTACCTACGCATCTAGACAACGGAAGGTGCATGAGAAGAATTATCATGTCCACGGCCTAGAGTTAGCAACTATTGTTCATGCCTTGAAGATTTGGCGGAACTATTTGTACAGTGTCCTTTGTGAGGTCTATACTGACCATCGAAGTCTACAACATTTGTTTAAATAGAAGGATCTTAACTTGCAACAACGGAGATGGTTAGAGTTGCTTAAGGACTATGATAAACCATTCTGTATCATCCTGGGAAGGCCAATGCACTATTTGTACGGTGTCCCTTGTGAGGTCTATACCAACCATCAGATTCTACAACATCTGTTCAAATAGAATGATCTTAACTTGCAGCAACGGAGATGGTTAAAGTTGCTTAAGGACTATGATATCACCATTCTGTATCATCCCAGGAAGGCCAATGTCATGCCCCAAAATGAATTGCAACGTGGCCGACACCCAGTGCCTACCCGCTTGCACCGAGCGAACCATTGTAGCTTAATACTTACCTCAACTCATAATCATGTAGCTCAATCCATTTAATAAATTACAATATTAGACGAGAGAAATGAGATAAACTTCAATAACAGTAAATGTTCATAGCGTAATTTGGACATAAGTAAAATGTCATCCACGATGCCATGTGATTACCCACTGCTCAAAATAATACACATACTTTATGGAGCCTCTATGACGCAACGAATGGAATAATAAAGTTGCAGGGCTAGCCGGCACTATTCAAAAATATACAACTGAAACAAAGTGGCCCTACGAGTGCAAAGGTGGGCTCACCAAAAACGAGAAAAGAAGTTGCAGAAACTCTAGCCCGTGCGCTGACCATCCTGCACCCGACCGTCTGCTAAACCTGACATCATTTAAACAAATGATGCCTGAGTATTAAAATAATTAGATATGCATCAACCACCACTCGTGGTGGAGAAAGAGTTATATAGATAATCATATGTAACAAAATAAATGAGATCAATAATTTCAAGTAAGATGTATAAATTATGTAAAGTACATAGAATCACACCAAGGGATTTAAATTTGCAAGACAAGAAATCTATTTCTTATGTGTCAGGCATCTTATTATAACTATTGTTCTCATTATCTTGTGTCTCAATATAAATGGCACCCATAGTGCTGGAATACATTGGGATGCCATCCACAAAGATTGTCGTACCATCCCAAACAATTAGGCTAATGTATACAGTCAAGGATCCAAGAGGTTGTCATACCACTCCCGCACAGCTACACAAATATATATATATATATATATATAGAATCGTGTCCATAGACCAAGAAATATTTCATTATGTAATACATCAAGGATCTAAGAAGACTGTCATATAATTCCCGCACACCTAGACAATAGGTGTTAGTCGCTATGGATATTATTTCAAGTAATAGCGTTTTAACTTTAATTTTATGTAATGTACCAAATAATCAAAAGAAAGGAAGACAACAATATATGTAGAAGCATGTCACGAATTATATAAATCTATATGGATCAAGAATATCATACCGATAGTGTAGGGCATCAGTCAATAGCAAAATATATGAATAGTAATTATAGATATCTTCATGTAATTTGAGATTTCGTCATATAAGTGATTTTACTCGTTTAGTTCCAACAAAGATTAAATCATGTGAGCTTGTCCCGCACCTGCAAGGAATATCATCAAGTTATCAAAATAAATAAATAAATAAATTACAGATTAGTTAGTTTTCTTTTCTTATTCTTTTTTTTGGAAACATACAAGCTAGAAGCTCGACATACCTCGATATTCCGCTAAGTTAGTTAAAAGTCGCACCGGTTGTTCCAACAATATTCAATAAATTCAATCTACATATATGAGCTCATATTAATTAATAAAATATCCCAACAATATCAATTTAATTTATTTTTTTAAAAAAAATATAAGAGACTTAGATTAATTCTTAAAGTTTTCTAAATCAACCTTGTCGGTGATATCATGCTCAATAGCTTTAAGAACCTCAAAAATGGTAATACTACGCTCATTCGAGTTAATAAAGTCCAACATTTAAATTCCAACGACACTATTCATCACCCCTTCCACCAAACCACCAAAACCATTAACAACAAACTATTGTTACACATCTATGGCCTTCAACAACCAACCAACTCAAATACTATCTTTCACAACCATCACTACTCATAAATAACTCATACTTATCATCCACAAGTGTTAAAATTACCTTCTTGAAGAAACCCCCAAAAATCAACTTTAGGGATTTTTGAAGACACTTAGTATTCTTATTGAATCTACTCAATTTAAAGGGGTAACAATGTTAATATAGATGCTAATATCTCTAACTAATACGGAATTTTGGACAAAAACTTACCTTCACTGGTATAGGAGTCGTCTTGGCCGAGAGCTTCTTGAGGAGTCACACTAACTATTTTGTTTGGTTTTGTAATGTAAACTTATCGTGTATAGCAATACAAGGGAGGTTTATCCCATGTTCACTATTTACTCTTTTGTCTTGGACCCATTTAGTGGGAAATAATATTTTCATTTAAAGGTCCCATTTCATGACTAAGAATAAACATATAAACAGAAACTATAATTTGGACATTAAGTGCATGTTCACGCCAACTTCTTTTCGTTCTCTGTTTTTTTTCATCTCATATTTTGAACATAATTAAACATTCATATATATGTATTAACATGTCCAATATATTTTCCTAATCCCTCGTTGTCATTGGTACACAAAATAATATTTTCTATACTCATAATCACGATTAAAGTATTAAACTAAATTCGAATATTTTCAAAGCGCTACAACCAATATGGTGGCCGATGCTTTGAGTCAAAAGGTGGAGAGTTTGGGCAGTTTAGCATATCTACTAGCAATGGAGAGGCCATTTGCACTGAATGTTCAGGCCTTGGCTAACCATTTTGTTAGATTGGATGTTTCGGAGCCGAGCCAAGTTCTGGCTTGCGTGGTTTCTAGGTCTTCTCTATATGATCGTATTAGAGAGCGTCCATATGATGACCCCCATTTTCTTGTCCTCAAAGATACGATTCAGCACGGCGATGCCAAAGAGGTCACTATTGGGGATGACGATGTGTTGCGGATGCAGGGCTGACTATGTATGACCAATGTGGATGATTTGCGTGAGTTGATTCTTCAGGAGGCCCATAGTTTATGGTACTGCATTCATCCGGGTATCGCCAAGATGTATCAGGACTTGAGGCAGCACTATTGTGGAGGATGATGAAGAAAGACATCGTAGAGTATGTAGCTTGGTGCCTAAATTGTCAACAAGTGAAGTATGAGCATTAACGTCCGGGTGGGTTGCTGCAGAGGCTAGAGATTCCCGAGTGGAAATGGTAGAGAATTACCATGGACTTCGTTGTTTGGCTCCCACGGACTCAAAAGAAGTTTGATGATGTATGGGTGATTATGGATAGGCTGATCAAGTCGCCTCATTTCATTCCGATAGTGACTACTTATTTTTCAGAGCAGCTGGCTCAGGTATACATTCGCGAGATTGTACGACTTCACGGCGTGCCGGTATCTATCATCTCTGACCAGAGTACGCTGTTTACATCGCGATTCTAGAAGGCCGTAAAATGTGAGCTAGAGACACAGGTTGAGTTGAGTATAGCAATCCATCCTTAGATAGACGGACAATCCGAGTGCACTATTCCGATATTAGAGAATATGCTTCGTGCATGTGTTATGGAGTTCTGATCTTGCCGCTTGCGGAGTTTGCCTACAACAACAGCTACCAGTTGAGTATTCAAATGGCTCTGTATGAGTCTTTGTATGGGAGGTAGTGACTGTCTCCGGTGGGTTATTTTGAGTATATGACCAGTCGAGGAGATGACTTGGGAGATCGAGCATGATATGCGTAGCCGTTATCCCATCTATTCACCACTTCAGGTATGTCCCTATACTCGTTCGAGGACGAACGTTTATTTTAAGAGGGGAAGGATGTAACGACCCGGTCGTTCGTTTTATATATTTTAGTCCTGATCCCCTATTTATTGCCTCCTCTATGTTATATTGTGGTTATGTGACTTGCCATGGGTGTTTGATTTTGGTTCGGGTGAGTTCCGGAGTGAAATAGGACACATAGTCCCAAAATTTGAGGCTTAAATTGTAAGAGGTGACCGTAGTTTGACTTTTGAGTACACGACTCCGAAATAGAGTTTTATCGATTCCAATAGCTCCCGTATGGTGATTTTTGACTTAGGAGCGTGTCTGGATATTGATTTGGAGGTCCGTAGGTCGTTTCGTCTTGAATTGGAGAAAGTTAGAAAGTTGAAGGTTTGGAAGGTTGATAAGTTTGTCCGGGAGTTGACTTTATTGATACCGGGGTCAGATTTTGATTCCAGAAGTTGGAGTAGGTCTGTCATCTCATTTATGACTTGTGTGCAAACTTTGAGGTCAATCAGAGTTGTTTTGGTATAATTCAGCGTTAGTTTTAGAAGTCGGATGTTTATAGTTTTAATAGGATTAAATTGGGTTGCGATTCCTCTAATCTATATTGTTTGATGTGATTTTTGGCCTCGGGTGTTTTGGAACTTGTTGGTATATTTAGACGGGTTCCCGGGCGGCCCGGGTGTGATTTAGATTGAATCCGGAATAATTTTGGGACTTAAGGGAATGTTGAACCTGCTGTTTCTGGTGCCATCACACCTGCACACTTTGTTCGGCAGGTGCGGCACCGCAGAAGTGGCCTCGAGCCGCAGAAGCAAAGGTGAGCCTGGCCAGCTAACACCGCAGATACGGTCAGTGGCGCGTAGAAGCGGCCTGTCTTCCGCAGATGTGCTTAGGGGTTCCGTAGGTGTGAGTCTTCAGAGCCTTAGTTGGAACCCCACCTGCGATGGATTTTTCGCAGTTGCGACCATATGCCCGCAGATGCAAAATCGTTGGGCAGAAAAAAGCGTTCTTCGAGGGTTTATTTTATTTTTCATATTTTTGACCTAGAGAGCTTGGTGTGTGGCAATCTTTCGAGGGATTTTCAAGAAAATCATCGGGGTAAGTGATTCTAACCCAGATTTGACTATATTACATGAATCCATTGCTATTTTCATTATTTAATTAGTGTTTTGAGTTGAAAAATTGGGAAAAAATTATGAAAACTTCTTAGACTAAATTTTGGGGATTTAAAAGGCGATTTGAAGTTGGATTTGAGTAATTCTTGTATGGTTGGACTTATTATCAAATGGGTGTTCGGATTTTATAATTTTGACCGGGTTCCGAGATGCGAGCCCGGATTTGACTTTTTGAGTTGACTTTTTATTTCTCTTTAAAGATCGTAACCTTATTGTTTGGAATAACTTCCTATAGTTTATATTTATGGTATGAAGTTGTGTTGGCTAGATTCGAGCCGTTCAGAGATGGATAATCGAGGAAAATGCTTACTAGTGAATTGCGTTAGCGTGTTTTGAGATAAGTATCTTGCTTAGATTTGTATGGGGGAATTACCCCTGAGGATTGGTGTTGTTTTGTGTAAAATTGTGATATGTAGAAGCTATGTACGCAAGGTGACGAGTGTGTACACGGGCTAAATATGGTAATTGACCGGTTTTAGCTATGTAGATTTCTTTCATGACTTTAATCGAGTTACCATAATATGTTATATTCATCATCATTAGTCTATCTTCACATGCTTTACTTGTCTTATCTCTTACTTGTTAATTGTCTCTACATGTGTAATTGAAGTTATTATTTTTTCTATTCCTTATTCATTATGTAATCATTGTGTTCCTTACTTGAAGTTGTTATTCTTGGAAGATCTTATTATTGAAATTGATATTGAGTTACAAAAGGTCGTAATTCACATTGAGGCAAAGTTGTAAAGTTGTGAAATACCATTCTCTTTGAGTTATTCACTTTCGGTTGTTATTGTTGAGACTCTTGTGCATATTGTGGTTGAGCCATGGGCTATTTATTGTGGAAATGCTATTATTATTGGCTTCTTTGGCAAGTTGTGATATTGGGCACTTGCGGTGCGATTTGTGATATGTTGTGATATTGATACACATGCAGTGGTATAAGGATTGGGGTTGAAACGCATGAGGTGAGATAAGGTGGGCTTGATACGCGTGTTTCTAGTAGGGGAACTAATTGAAGCCACGCGGTGTGATAAGGTGGGATGAAAAGCGAGAAGCTATTTCGAAAAAAATAATTTTCAAAACTAAATGCAAGGCTCCCGTCGTGGTATAAGGAAAGATTGTGAATGCAAGGCTCAACACCTCCTTAGCATCCTCCTTTTTCTCTCCTCAAGCCACCATCACATATTTATCTTCTTCCTCTTAAATCCAAGATGCCACACTCCAAAATAGGATGAAACGTGGTTTGTACCTAATACCTGCCACTTGGACCAAGAAAACCTCTATGACATAATAGTCCAATCTATACCTACGCATCTCAATTTATTTTATTAACCATAATATTAAATGAATTGTCACGACCCAAAATTCCTCCGAAGAAGTCGTGATGACACCTAGTCTCTAAGACTAGGTAAGCCAAACACATCGAAATAATAACATATTTCTACTAAACAGCTATTAAACATGAACTAGAAATTTCTATATAAAGCCAACAATCCCAAGATAGATATATAATATCCCAAAACCGGTAATTCAAGTCATAAGATCTATTGAGTTCACCAGAAAAATTCTAAGTACAACCGTTCCGGAATAGAAATAAACTATACAAAATAACTTCAGAAGGCAACTCCGAGACCTACAAACACAACGGCAGGTATACCTTGAAGTCTCCACCATAATGCCCGATCAGCTAGCTAACGATCAACAAACTCTGAAGTACCTAGATCTGCAGAAAAATGTACAGAAGCTTAGCATAAGTACACCACACTAACACCCAGTAAGTATCAAGACTAACCTCGGTGGATTAGTGACGAGGAACAGTCAAGACACCTACTGGACATAATAACCTGTACAAGTATGAATGTGAAACTAATAGGGAACAATATCAATATAAAACTAAGCTTGGTAGTAATATTAAAACAATACTTGCAATAGAAAACAAGAGGCAACAATTACCAACAAGGCACAACAGGTAATAACGCCGTAGATTAAGCTGAATACAATTTATGTCCGGCGAAACTAAGTAAGGAAAACAAGTAACAACTCAATGAGAACAGTCGCTTTCACACAACATTTATTCAAGAATTTCTCCAAGGTACCACACCTCATAATCACAAATCATGTGTCTCAATTCACAAACCCTATTCACTTGGCATCTTATGCTCACATTATGAATTACAACCGCACAGACCACTCACATGTTGTACGGACAACTCACGTGCCAATACCATTAATACCTCATATCTGCATGGACAACTTACGTGCTAAGAGTGTGACAATATCTCATATCCGCACGGACAACTCACATGCCAGGAATAACAATAACTCATAACCGCATAGATAAATCACGTGCCAACAATAACAATAACTCATAACTGCACGGACAACTCACCTGCCAATAGTACAACTCTCACACAGAAGGAAAGTAAATGAGAATACATGTAAATGATCAATAAACATCAGGATTCATCTTTTCAAGCTAATATGAGTGACTTATTACATGTATGCTTGTGCAAGAGTTCTATCACAACTCGAGTCAACAAGTAAGAGCAGAGACAACGAATGTCACATAATAAATAACACAACGAAATGTAAAATGCATAGCTCACACAAGGTAGGCACACCACTACACAAATATCATCAATAACAACGCCCCCAGGCCATCACAAATTATTACAAATTATCCCTGACATAGCCCCCTTGTCTCGCCACGTGGGCAACAATAAAGTAAATGCCCGCCTTATTCCCGCCTTGCCTCGCCATATGCACAAACCCATATATATAGCCTGACTTTCACGCCGCATGTGCAATATCAATAATAATAATAGCACGGATAACTCACGTGCGAACTCTCCTACAATCCTTTCAACCATATCACGTGTGCCAAAAACATAACAATACAATATAACAACTCGCACCACATGTGCCCATATGCCACAACATTTCCTCAAAATAATTCCAATACCACAACCACACATAGCCTCGACTCAACAACACTGAGTACATTAACAACAATAATAACACGAGAGTACGACAAGTAAATCAACACAATAATTACAAAACATAAAGAAACAGAAGAACGAGCTCACAATGAAAGACATGACAAGCAATAGGCACTAAAGTCTCCATAAGTCACGGGGTAGCAATAGGCGTCTCTGGTGCCTGTCCCCCAATCAGATCTATTGGTGGCTCCTCAGCTACTGCTCTGGAAGGTGCTGTAGCATATGTTCCTCCTCGGTCTCTGCCTCTACCACTGCCCCGACCCCTAACAGCACCATCTCTGGGATAGAATCATCAGTAACTGCAGCTCGTGTTCTCAACATATGTGAGAGAATAGAATAACAAAGGCTCAAACTCCGAAATCAATAAACTCGCACGATAGAAATGAAAAAAGTGAAGTTTTCCTAATAGTTCCGTAGCCTCTCGAAGTTAAGTATAGACGTCTCTGTACCGATCCACAAGACTCTACTAAACTCGCTTATGACTCGTAGCACCTATGAACCTAGAGCTCTGATACCAACTTGTCACGACCCAAAATTCCTCCGAAGAAATCGTGATGACACCTAGTCTCTAAGACCAGGTAAGCCTAACACATACCAAGATAATAACGGATTTCTGCTAAACAACTATTAAAGATGAACCAGAAATTTCTATATAAAGCCAACAATCCCAAGGTAGATACATAACATCCCAAAACTAGTAGTACAAGCCATAAGCTCACTGATTTCACTAGGAAAATTCTAAGTACAACCGTTCCGGAATAGAAATAAATTATACAAAATAACTTTAGAAGGTGACTCTAAGGCTTGCGAACGCGATGACAAGTATACCTTAAGGTCTCCACCACAATGCCCGATCAGCTTGCTAATGCTCAACAAATTCCAAAGTACCTGGATCTGCACAATAATGTACAGAAGCATAGTATGAGTACATCACAGCGGTACCCATTGAGTATCAATACTAACCTCAGTGCAGTAGTGACGAGAAATAGTTAAGACACCTACTAGACATAATAACTTGTATAAGTATGAATGTGAAACTAACAAGGAACAATATCAATATAAAGCTAAGCATGGTAGTAATAACAAAACAATACTTGCAATAGAAAACTAGAGGCAACAATTAGAAACAAGGCACAACAGGTAATAACGCTGTAGAGTAAGATGAATACAATTTAAGTCCGATGAAACTAAGTAAGGAAAACAAGTAACAACTCAATGAGACCAATCGCTTTCACACAAGATTTATTCAAGAATTTCCCCAAGGTACCACACCTCATAATCACAAATCACGTGTCTCAATTCATGAACCCTATTCACTTGGCATCTTGTGCCCACATTACGAATCACAACCGCACGAACCACTCACGTGTTGCACGGACAACTCACGTGCCAATACTATTAATACCACATATCTGCACGAACAACTCACGTGCTAAGAGTGTGACAATATATCATATCTTTACGGAACTCGCGTGCCAGCAATAACAATAACTCATAACTGAACGGACAACTCACGTGCCAACAATAACAATAACTCATAACCGCACCGATAACTCACTTGCCTATAGTAAAACTCTCACACAGAAGGCAAGTAAACGATGCATGTAAATGATTAATAAATGTCAGGATTCATCTTTTTAAACTGATATGAGTGATTTATTATGTGTATGCTTGTGCAAGTGTTCTATTATAACTCGAGTCAACAAGTAAGAGCAGAGACAACAAATGTCACATAATAAATAACACAACGAAAGGTAAAATGCATAGCTCACACAAGGTAGGCACACCACTACAGAAATATCATTAATAACAACGCCCCCAGGCCGTCACAAGTCATCATAAATCATCCCCGACATAGCCCCCTGTCTCGCCACGTGCGCAACAATAAAGTAAATGCACGCCTTGTCTCGCCGCACGCACATAATAATATTCCTGCCTTGTCTTGCCACATGCGCCAACCCACTTATATAGCCTGCCTTATCACGCCGCATGTGCAATATCAATAATAATAATAGCACGGACAACTCACGTGCGAACACTCCAACAATCCTCTCAACCATATCACGTGTGCGAAAAACATAACAATACAATATAACAACTCGCACCACATGTGCCCATATGCTACAATATGTCCTCAAAACAATTCCAATACCGCAACCACACATAGCCCTCGACTCAACTACACTGAGTACAACAACAACAAAAACAACAATAATATGAGAGTACGACAAGTAAATCAACACAAGAATTACAAAGCACAAAGAAATAGAAGAACGAGCTCCCAATGAAAGACATGACAAATAATAATGGTTTCACCAAGAATAACTCAACAATGAAAGAGATAGTGTGTAACAATGATTCCAATTAAGAACATCTCAACAATGAGAGAGATAATGTGTAACAATGATTACAATTAAGAATAACTCAAGAATAAGAGAGATAACAAGTAGCAATGACTTCAAATAAGGGTAATCAACTACGAAAGAGATAACAGTAACTTCAGTTAAGTATCATCAACTACGGAAGAGATAACAATAACTTCAGTTAAGAATATTCAACTATGGAAGAGATAACATGGCAATAAAAGAGGCAACAACTTCAATTTAGGCATATAAGAGTATATTTGGCAATAAAGGGTAGAACATGAACCAATCAACTTCAAATAAGACACGTAAGGATAAATTTAGCAATGGAGGATTTAACATGATAAAACAACTTCATTTTAATGTACATAAGAACCTAAGAGTCTAAGGCGGTCAAATTTTCATATATAAACCGTGTACACACTTGTCACCTTGTGTACACATCTTTCACGTAGTTCAAATAGTGCAAACAAACCAGTTCCCATGGGGTAGTTCCCCCACGCAACGTTAGGCAATATACTTACCTCAAAAGCCCTCAATTAACACTCTAAAATAGCTTTTCCTTTACAATTCACCTCCGCCCGGCACAAATCTAACAAAAATTGACTTAATAGTATCAAATAATACAAGAGAAATCAATTCCAATAATTAAAGCTATGATATTTATACAATTGCTCAAAAGTCAACAAAAGTCAACCGGAGGCTCGCCCGATCAAAATCCGGGTCTAATGGTAGATTCCGACTATCCATGACCCCACGAGTTCATATATGTGATTAGTTTCAAAATCTGAGTCCAAATCGACTCTCAAAGCTCAAATTCTTAGTTTTCAAAAACTTGACAAGATTTTCACAAATTTTCACGTTGATTCACATGATTTTGATGTTTAAATCCAAGATATATTGATGGAATATGATTAGAAATAGATTAGAATCACTTTTCTAAATATTGTAGATGACAAACCCTCTTTAAAATCGCCTCCTATCGAGTCTAGGGTTCCAAAATATGAAGATGAGACTAAAACTCACGTCCCTCAGTTTTTTGTCCAGTCACAGGTGTCGAAAATGCGACATAGGGTTCGCAAATACGAAGAAACTATCGTAAAAGTGAAGTCCATCACACCCCTGCTGTCATCGCAAATGCAATGATTTGTTCGCAAATGCGAACATGGACACTTCGCAAATGCAACCAAGAAGATCGCAAATGCGAACTAGCTCCCCCAGGCGCCCCATCGCAAATGCGAACACTGGGTTCGCAAATGCGAACTTAGCAGACTTGTCCTAACATCGCAATTGTGATCCCAAAACTGGCAAATGCGAGACCTAAGGCACCTGTGCAAAAACCAGCAGACTTAAACTCTATCAACACTCTGACATGCGTTCGAAACCCACCCGAGCCCTCGAGACTCCAAACTAAACATCAATACAAGTCTAAAAATATAATACACACTCGCTCGTACGATAAAATCATCAAAATAACATTCAAAATCATGAATCAGACTTCAAAACACATGAATTCAATATGAAACTCAAGAACTTCTAAAAACAGAATCGCGCGTCCGATTCCTATCAATTCAACTCGAATGACGCCAAACTTTGCAGACAAGTTCCAAATGACAAAACGGACTCATTCCAAGTCCCAAAACAGAAATCCATACACGATAGCTATGAAGCCAACCTACGGTCAAACTTATCAAAATTCTAAGCCTTTCAATTGCCAACTTTCGGTAAAACAACACAAATCAACCTACGAACTCCCGAATTCGATTAGGGGCATACACCCAAGTCCAAACTCACGATACGAACTTATCGGAGCCTTCAAAATACCGCTACGGGGTCGTTTTTACAAAAATCAAATCTCGGTCAACATTTTCAACTTAAGCTTCTAAAGTGAGAATCACTCATCAAAATTCATTCCGAAACATCCGCAATTCAAATCCGACCATGCACGTAAGTCATAATACACAATATGAAGCTACTCAAGACCTCAAACCATTGGACGGATCTCTAAAGCTCAAAACGATTGATCGAAACATTACATGACTAAAGTGAGGTAAATACTAATTGAATTAAAATTTAACATGTATGTTCGCCGAGATATAAAGATAAAGACATCACTCGCAAAGCCATACAAGTACTCATAATCCAAAATAAGGTTACGACTAACCTATACAATAGTACTCATAATACAGTTTACATGTGGAGCTTTTATGACACTACGAATGAATAAATAAGATTACGTGGCTAGCGCGCACTATATAAAAGAATAATGTACATCAACTTGATACCAAAAACTCAGTGTAGGCTCACTTAAAGTATGAATGGCACAGAAACCTTAGCTCGAATGCAGGCGTTCTTGCTACTGACCAACTCCTAAATCTTACATCATGAGATGATACCCGAGTACTTAAATACTCAATATACGTCATGGCCAAGCCACACATGGTGGAAAAAGAGTTATATACAACAAGAATATAATAAATGCATGACGAAGAGAAATTAAGTAAAAGGTTCAATTTATTAAAGCTTTTAAATGCAAGCACAAATCATTCAAGAATGCAACTAGAATCTTAAACAAGTCAAGTGTCATTTTAATTTATGATCTCAATGTCCATATATCACAACAATGGGTCATGGTACACGGGGATAAGAACCCACGGGCCCGATCTTTCTCCTGACGGGATAACTAATGTTATATTAGGGTAACACCCACAAGCCTGATCTTCCTCTCGATCAGATGACCAACGGTACACTAGGGTAATCACCCACGGGTTTAAGCAATGATACACCATGGGTAAGCACCAACAGGCCCGACCCTCTTATTGATCAAGAATTTCGGACAATTTCTTTTTTGTTTTCATTTCACATGTCATGACCTTTGGCCGAATTCTCCTTTTTATTAAATTAATTCATTCACCTAAATTATTTAGTGAAAACCTAGACAATAATTTCAAAATTTTCATTTAAAGTGTGCTATAAATTTATATCCAACAAGTTATGAGAAGCATGAAATTAATATGGTGCATCAGACAATAATGCAAGAATTTTATAATAGCCAAAGATATTTTATAAAGTTCAAGACTTAGATATTTAGAGATTTTAGCACTATATATTAACCCATGCAGCAATATGTTTAAGCTTACCCGACACGTACATGGAATCACATTTAAGTTGTTATGAGTTAGTTTGAAACACAAAAGATTACTTAAAGCCCGGCATACCTCAAAGTTGATTTACTTCACCAATCGTTAGCTCCAAATATTAAAGAATAATTTATCAAACCAAACAACGTTAATCTAGCATAACATAACTAATTCACATTAATCGTTATCCATTAACATTCAATCAACTAAAACATAATCCATTTAGGGCTTAAACTTTAGCTAAAAATTCTAAAATGGTCATTCCCCACCTTTAAGCCCATAACTCATGTTATACAACTCAATACTTAGTCACAATTAACTTGAAGCCACTAGGATCACCAAACCTCTTGATAAGATCACAGTTCACTATTTATTTTTTATCTATAAAGAACCTTAACTCACAACACTTATTCTCAAGACTCATATAATACTCCAACTTAGTAGCATTTTCAGTTCATAATATTTATCCAAATACTTCATTTATATTCATATTCAAAGGTTGGGTAAGAAAGTTACCTTGTGAAAACCCCAGGGTTCCTCTTCTAGTGTTCTTGAATAATTCCTTGAAAATATTAACATTTGAATATTAGTTAGGACTAATCATGATGTTAAACACTTATAATAATCATTAAATAGTCCATGGAACTTACCTCTTAAAAGTATATTGAACTTAGAGTAACAAAGCCAATGATGGTGTATGCCGGACTTGACTATTTACATTTTTGGCCACTGGAATTTCGAGCACTAAAGCGGGCTCTGGGCATTGGTTCTAGAACCCAACTTTTGAATGGTTCTCTATTTGGATTAGAGGCGGATCCAGGATTTTATGGTTACGGGTACCATTATTTTAATGTAAAACGACTAGTGAAAAAGATTGAATTAGAGTATACATTCAGTCGATTCGATCCATTTTGGATTACTTCGGTTCGGTTCGGTTCGGTTCGATCCATTTTGAATTTATTCAATCCAATTTAAAATTTATTTTATACATAAACGAATATGCGATACACCCCTTCCATCTACATGTAGTTAATTAACATTATATTATGTCTTTGATGCATCATTATTAAAAAAAATTATAATTAATAAAATAACATTATATGGATAAAAAGAAAATGATTAAATTACATCCATCCAAATAAAATACGAACATCGAGAAAAGTGAATATTTAAGATGAAGAATATAAGAGAAATTAACAAAAAGAACAAAAACAGAACAACAATTGCATCTAGAGAGTCTCGATACCAAGTATTGTGCATAGACTTTCAACACTTCAACCATGGCACCTTTGGTCATTTTGTAACTTGGGGTGCCACTTGTTCCTTATGTAAGCGTTTCTACGAAAAATACTAGTATATATATAAACTTTTATCCGAGCGATCGGGTGACGTGCCACCCCTAACTCAATACATAGATCTGCCCCTGATTTGGATGATATGGGGGAAGGGGGGCACTGGGTGCCGTTCTGGTACTTAACTTTTTTCTGTTGAATACCTTTAGTAAAATGCTCATTAATCGGAACAGAAATGACAAACAATTTAATTTAGAAATTAGATTTCGGCTACAATTTTTATTTAGAAACGATTGCCAAATTTATTATATATTGGGTGTTGTCCCCTTTTGAAGTTGGGTTATGTGATACTCTCGTCATTCTTTTGCTTTCCAACTTAGCTCCTTGAGTTTCCTTAGTTTGTTGCCAACCTGAATCACTCCCTGATATTAGCGTAGGTATTATATCATGCTCGTGTGATATATTTCTCACCCGTGATTATTCTCAGTATAATGACCCGACCGGTTATTTTGAGTTTTAGCATTTCGTTCTCTGATTTCAGACATCGAATGGCTTCATATGGTGTATTATGACTTGCGTGCATGGTTGGTTTTGTCTTTTCGAGTGGTTCGGGTGGATTTGATAGAGTGATTATCAATTTGGACACTTTAAGTTGGAAGAATCGATCAAGGTTTGAATTTTGAGTAAATGATCTCGAATTAGTAATTTGATGATTTTGATAGATTCGTATGGTAATTTTGGACTTGGATGTATGTTCGGATTTGAATTTATTTGTTCCTAGAAGGTTTTGGCTCTATTTATCAAAAATTGGCAATTTTAAAATTGGAGAGTTTATAAATTTGACCGGAAATTAACTTCAATGTGATCGAACTATTATTGTGGGTTTGAGACCTTGCATAGTTTCGTTTAGTTGATTGAAACTTGTGTACAAAGTTTGATTGTGATCTAAAATATTTAAGTGTAATTCAGACGCGTTTAGCGAAACTTGAACGTTTAAAAGTCGAGAGAATGATTTTTAGCTTTGATTCTCAGTTTTGATGTTAATGTGGTATATCGAGCCTTTGAATAAGTTTAGACGATGTATTTGGACTTGTTGGTATTATTGGAGTCCCGAGGAATTCGGGTGAGTTTCGGGGTAGTTTCGATCTATTTCTAGGCCCTTTCAGTTGCTGGTTTTTGGCTACAGGTGTAGGAATCGCGATCCCAGAGATCTGCGCCACGTTCGCAAAGTGTAAATTGTAGTTTTGGTCTTGTGAATAACGATTGCGGAGGTCTTGTTCGCGATTGCACAGAATTAATTTATGTTGTCACTAGTTGACTTTAGGAGCTTATATCTTGCAATCCATAAGACATTTGGAGACGATCTAGAAATAAAAGTTGTAGTCCTTTGTATTTAATTTTTTATAAAATCAAACTGTTTGTCATTTGGACTTTGTACAAAAGGTTATAACTATTACACTAGAGGCTATAAAGAGAGAGTTGAGCAAGTTTATTCAGGTTTGTTCATCGTGATCGCGAAGGGTAAAATCATGCAGGACATTTTGTGAACCGCAATTGCGAGGTTGGTGAACGCGATCACGAAGAAGGATGACTGGCGGGGCTTTAAAACATCTAATTTCAGGTTTTTAAATTTATTTTCTTCACTTTTTGAGTTCTTGGAGCACAAGTAAAGCGATTTTGAAGGAGATAAACACCCAAATCATGAGGGTAAGTAATCTTATCTTTGTTTTGATTATTACGCCTAAATCAAGGATTTGAAGAGAAACAATTGGGGGGGGGGGGTTTT
>AWOL01S0003349.1:26082-43094 GCA_000715115.1 Nicotiana otophora
AATTGGGGGGGGGGGGGTTTACTTGAACTTAAGATAATGAATTTTGGGGTTTCGAACATGAAAAAAAGTTGGATTTGGAAACTAGTTATATATTTGGACTCGGTAGGTTATGGGTCATCGAAATTTGGTATTGGTTTCGAATTTTGGGCACACGAGCTCAAGTTGACTTTATTGACTTTTTGAGAATTCTTCAAAGATCAAAGTTTTATGGATCAGGATCGCTTTCTATAGTATTGTTTGACTTTATTGGTTGATAATTGACTTGGATTTACGCAATTGGAGGGCTAGAATGCGATTTTTATGCAATTTGAGGTTGAAGGCTAGCCTGGATAAGGTAAGTATCTTGCCTAATATTGTTGAGGGAATAACCCTTAGGATATGACTTTATTTGTCTAATTTAAATGTGCGAGAAACGGCATATATGCGAGGTGACGAGCGTATATACGGGCGTTATATATGATTCATGACCAGAGTAGTTTTTAGGTTGTACTACACCTTGATTTGGATATTGTGCTTCTTGTTATCTTGTTTTAAAAATTTGTATGACTATGTGAACTCCGTAAATCATGATAGAGATCATGTATAGGTGATGATTCCCTGTTTGAACATAATATTCGTTGTTGTATGGCGTATCCGCCTAACCTGATTTGTAATAGTACATTTCGCACATGCATACACCTGAAAATACTAGTTATTAGTCCATAGATACGTGAGTTGATATTCGTTGATCGTATATATGTATTCTTATATATGCGTTTTGTGTGATAGACTGGATTGTTAACACGTGAGTTGTTCATGCGGTTGCTGGGATTATGGCACATGAATTGCCCGTGCGGTGGTTATGATTATGGAACTTGAATTGTCTATGCAGTAATTAGGCACATGAGTTGTATTTGCAGCGTGTGGATAAGGATACATCCCCCTAGGATCATTCTCTCATGTTTCTCCTTGATGACGTACACGCGGATTATGAAAACTGGCCAATGGTTGGATTTTGTTTATCTTTTATATATGGAAACTCCGTAGGTGTTTACATGACATTTACTGCATATCTTCTCTATACGATGGTCCCGGAATGTATACATGACTTCTAAGCATATCTTCTTTATATGCCACGTGATCTAAGAATTGATTCAAAGTACATATCTTTTCCATGTGTCAATTTGTGCAATATGACTTATCTAATTATGCATATCTTCTCTATATGCAACTGTTAAAGAATTACTTGGTATTTCATGCATATCTTCTTTATATGTAATTGTGGAAGGATTATTTGATATTTTATGTATATCCTCTTTATATGTAAGCTTGATGATTTAGTGATGTTAGACGCATATTTTCTCTATATGTTGAGTTGTTAAAATGGAATAGTACTTGTGCATATCTTCTCTATATACAATTATTGACAAGTTATCTGATATCAAATGCATATCATCTTTATATGTTGAACTGTTAAGAGACTTGCACACATTTTCTCTATGTGCATTGACTAGTTGTACCTGTAATTCATGCTTAAATTTGATGTTGTTGTTTAGTACATATATGTGTTATTGAGATGTACAGGTTATGTAAAGTGAGTATCCTTGACCCGAGGCCTCATCATTACTTCACCGAGGTTAGTCAGAATATTTACTGAGTATATGTGGGCAGTTGTACTCATACATCACTTATGCACCTAGCGTGAAGATCTTGAAGCTAAACTATTGTGGATGGTGGAGGTTAGCATTGAAGATGTACCTACGTTTCAGATATAGCTACCACTTGTTCTTGGTAGTTTAGGATTTGTTCTTCTGCTCATGTATTATTGCAAATAGTTGTTGTATTTATTTTCATACTAGTTTTGTAATCCAAAATTTATAGTGGCTCGTGACTTATACTACCAATCCTTTGGAGGTTTTATGTAATTCAACTATTCTTTTCATGGATATTGATGACTTTTCACTTGAGTTATATTATTCATTATTTGGATTACCTAGCATGTTGGGGTTAGGCGTCATAATGACTAGGTAGATTGTGGGCCGTGACAAGTTGGTATCAGGGCTCTAGGTTTATAGGTCCTACGGGTCATGAGCAAGTGTCTAGTAGAGTCTTGCGGATTTGTATGATGATGTCCATACTTATCTTCGAGAGGCTACGAGGAATCTAGGAAACTTCACCTTCTTTCTTTCCTTATCCTGTAGCATTGATTCATCTTAAGCTTGTATCTCCAATCTCTTTCCATTCACTCGTATGTCATATTGGGCACTCGGTATTAACTTTGCACTGACTTGTGAAGTCGTGGATGAGGTACGAGATGTGTTTCTGTGTTGTGAAGGTAGGCTAGTCTGGAGGGCTTGAGGCCAGGTTTAGACCACAACTTGGGCTCGATAGTTCAGTTATGTGAGTATGTACAGTTAGACTTATTAATTCGGTAGTGTCCCTAGGAGTGGGATTGATGGCTTAGTGAGTGCTCAGATAGTTGTGTGATGATTATTATGTGATTGAGGACTATGCCTATAAGGTTGGATATCACGGGAAGGAGTTTCTTAGAATGCAAAGGTCTATGGATGCTTGATTTCTGTCTTGATGTGTCATACAATCTTGAGTTATGTGTGTGTTGATGAATCCTTCAGTTGTTCCTTGTGGAATGGAATAAATTATTATATCTTGTTAACGAGTTTAGATTCGAAAGGATTAATTGATTGCATAGTAGTTGTGACCATAGTAGAGTCATAGAGACATGTCGAGTTGAGGCTAAGCATGTGGGTTATTTCCCGCTAGAAGGTTGAGATTATATGATTCTTACGAGGTTTCTTTCTATCTAGTGGGATGTATATGCTACGATTAGCGTTCGGATCGCTTGAGGAAATTCACACGACTATCACAAGGATGAGTATGCATGAGGCAAATGATTTGGAGTAATTTATGACTAGTGCTACATGAGCTTATAAGGATTCAGCTAACGGTACGAGATTATGGAAGTTATGAAGAAAAAGTATTGTGGGTTATCGTATGTCATGTTTTGTGGCTTCGAGTTAAGTGAGGGAGTGTACTATCGATGATAAAACTGCATGGTCACAGGTTATAATAGTTTTGGACTGAGGCGTACTTGTGGATCAGTTATGACTTGAAGGGGCTGACTTTAAGGATGATGCGGGTAAGAAAATTGATGGATGGATGATGTACTATACGTATGGGTATATGAAGATCTTGGAATAATTCTATCTTGATATTCTTTGTAGATGTAGTGCGCAAGGAGAAGGGATTCATTCGGTTGCTTAAAGATGGAATTGCTTTTGGAAGTATTTGTGTGCTGGTGGAGCACAAGTTGTTCGGCGCATAACGGCTATGCATGGGAGAATAGAGCAAGGTGAATGACTCTCGAGATGGTTCTAATAGGTTCAAGATTCATATGTGGTGTTTAGGGATTCCTGGATTTGTGTATGGCTAAGATCTGAGACTTCCATTGGATGGTGCCGAGACTTGCAGTATTTCTATATCATCATTGATTCTACATTTCAGTATTTGAGAGAGGGAAAAAAAGCTTCATATTTATAGGTCTCTTTAGAGAGAGCATCTCAATTTGCGGTACTATTGGATGCTTAAGAGGGAATACAATGGCTAATGGGCCTTAGGATGATGTGATTTCATGTTAGGGTCTCTTGGGGTGACCTTTGATTGAGGACTGTAGTGTGCTGACAAAGAAAAGTGTTATATTAGAGGTAATTCAAGAGGAACTCGAAGAAATTGGTCAGTTTAGTAGTGGTTTGGATCAACATAGTTGTAGAAATAATCGGTTCTTTTGGTGTGGTGAGGCTTTACAGGTGTTTTGTGGCAATACTTTTGGGTTTGACAATCTGCATGACTTGGTTGAATTAGAGGAATTCAGTTTGATGGTTTGGCTATGTAAAAATGGATTCTAAAGAGTTAACAATAGATTTGACCAGAACTCGAGGTTGATGTCCTATACAAGTGTGGAAAGTTTATTGCATGTTACGATGTTCTCCGGGCTTGAGTTCAGTGGAAGGTTTCTAGTTGATGAGGTGTATATCCTACTTTTGATTCATAGTTGATAATGTGATTCTCATATTTTCATATGATAGTACGATAGATGCGATGCACCGTGTAGGACTGAGATCTGCAAGTACAAGGTTGTGGTTCAGTTTTGAAGAGAAGGTTATGAGTTCTAGACGACATGGGAGATTTCAAATGTTTAAGAGTATGCTAGTACTACCTTGTATCGCCGGAGGAGGTGTGTATTGTTAAAGACGCATTGTATATTGATTTATGGATGTTTGACTAGTATTACAGTAATAGCATGGTTGATGACCGTTGATGTTCAGGTTTTGTTACATGGCGCGGAAGATTTATGGGAGTATTTCTCACGAGGTGATTGTGTATGTGTGACATGGCAGTTGTTTAGATGGAAGAGTTAAAGATCAGATATGGAGATTCGTTTATTCTTGAGGTTTAGAGACTGGATATTCTCAAAGGTAGACTATTCCTTGGTTGTGGGCTCTGAAGGTGTATTTAGGGTTAGACAACCGATTTGATACATTATGGATAAGTCATTGTGGACTTTGGAAGGTTATTTACCTATTTCGGGATGATCGAAATTGATTTGGGAAAACATTGGATGGCCCAATCAGAATGTGTATTCTACATCGAATCAGGTTTCTTTATTCAGCACATCAATTGCTAGGGGTATGTCATGGGCTAAAATTGATCTTATTCTTGCCATGATCTACTCCTTGTGTTACTCTCTTATGCTATGGGGGTTATGAGACTATTAGACTATTCACACGCATGATGTGGTTCGGTTTAGGCCTTGAGGCCATATTTGAGCGAGATAGCTCTTGAGATGTCGAATTGCTTATAGCACCTTAGTCGTGATTTCCTTGTTTGTGGTATACTGTGCTATCCATCTTCCCATGGTTATGGTCATGCACTTTGTGTGCTTGTTGTTGATTCACACATGTTTATTGGGTATGAGCATTTGGACTGGACGAGTATCCCCATGTGGATTGATATGTTGGATTGGGTTACGCGATGCATTGGAGATATGTTGGGATATGATTCTTTGTACTTATTTTGTGTTCTTTGCTTCTCACTTGTGCGATGGAATCATAGCATTGCGCTTTTGTGGTTGTATCTGTCAAGCTTGTTGGATAGTTCTCTTATTTGGTTCTCTTTCCATTTTGGTTATATTCGAGTTGGTTCTTGTAAGGTGCATGGATTGCGTCGTATGTGGCTCTAGGTGGCATTTGGTGCGGCATGTTGGTCGAATAGCTTGTACTGGGTGAGATAAAGTTATTGTATCCCGAATTAGTATAATCAGATTTGAATAAGGTATGTTCGGAAAAGAATGCCATTAGTCAGCTTAGAATTTGGCAATGGTTCTTGTTGGGCGAGAGAACTCCACGACTTTTTGATTTGATGGGTGGTGATGAGTTTCTACATATTTCTTTCATTATTTTAAGTGTTGTGAAAGTTTGGAACAAGGTTCTACTTGAAATGAGGTATATTATCGGTACCTGGTTTGGCAATGAACAACTATTGTGGTCGGAAGTTATTGCTATGAGTACATGAGTTATATGGTACATCGTGTGGTTAGATCTTGACAATATATTGATGGCATAATGCAGCTTGATGAGATTGATACATTGTATATATTCAAGAATCGGATCTTATAGGGAGTTCCGGATATTGGAATTTGGTTCTAAGGATTTTAAGCTAAGGTTAAACGAAGAATCTACAGTTAGGATTGTGTTGACGGGCTTACATGGATTGAGGTAATGTGAGATCATCCATGGTGATGTGTATGCTGAGCCATACTATGATTAGACAGCTTTGGAACGACTCTTGGCATGTTTAAAGACGAACGCATGTTTAAATGGGAGAGAATATAATGATCTGACCGGTCATTTTGAGTTCTAGCATTTCATTCTATGATTTCATACTTCGGGTGGCTTCATATGATGTATTATGATTTGCGTGTATGGTTGATGTTAGTTTTCAAGTGGTTGGGGATGGATTTGATATAATGATTCTCAATTTGGAAGCTTTAATTTGGAAGAGTTGACCAAGGTTTGACTTTTGAGTAAACGACCTCAGATTGGTGATTTGATGATTTCGAATAGGTTTGTATGGTAATTTTGGACTTGGATGTATGTTCGGATTTGAATTTGGATGTTCCTTGAATATTTTGGCTATATTTGTCGAAAGTTGGTAATTTGAAGAATTGGAAAGTTCATAGGTTTGATCGGGAGTTGACTTCTATATTATCGGACTACTATTGTCGGTTTGAGACCTTGTATAGGTTTGTTTAGTTGATTGGAACTTGTGTGCAAAGTTTGGATGTGATCCGGAATGTTTAGGTGTGATTCGGACACGTTCAGTGAAGTTTGAAGGTTTGAAAGTTAAGAGAATGATTTCTATCTTTGATTCTCAATGTTGATACTAATTGTGGTATTTCAAACCTTTGGATAAGTTTGGACGATGTATTTGGACTTGTTTGTACGATTGGACGGGGTCCTTAGGGGCTCAGGTGAGTTTTGGGGTGGTTTCGGACCATTTTTAAGCCCTTTTTAGTTGCTGATTTTTGGCTACAGGTGTATGACTTGCAATCGCGTAGCTTTGGGCCGCACGAAGAGTAAATTGCAGTTTTGGTCTTGTGAATCGCGATAGCGGAAGTCTTGTTCGCGATCGCATAGAAGAAATTTCTGTTGTCACTAGGCTGATTTTGAGAGCTTATATTTTGCAATCTACAAGGAACTTGGAGATAATCCAAAAATAAAAGTTGTAGGCCATTATGTATAGGTTTCACAAAATCAAACCGTTTGTCATTTAGAGATTTTTACAGAAAGTTATGGCCATTATTCTAGAGGCTGTCCGGAGAGAGTTGAGCAAATGTATTCAGGTTTGTTCATCGCGACCGTGAAGCTTCTTGGACGCGATCACAAAGGGTAAAATCATGCTGGACATTTTGTGAACCGTGATGGCGAGGTTGGTGACCGAGATCGCAAAGAAGGACGATAGGCAGGATTTTAAAACATCTAAATTTGGGATTTGGAGTTTTTTTTCTTCACTTTTTGACTATTTGGAGCACAAGTATGGTGATTTTGGAAGAGATAAATACCCAAATCATGAGGATAATTAAATTTAATATTTTTTTTCATTATATATCTTGTTTTTCCATTTATTATTACACATAAATTCAGTATTTAAAGAGAAGAAATTGGGGGGGGGGTGACTTGATCTTAAGAGAATGAATTTTGGGGTTTTTAACATAAAATTGGAGTTGGATTTAGAAACTAATTATATATTTTGACTCAATAGTTTATGGGTCATCAAAATTTGGTGTTGGTTTAGAATTTCGGGCATGCGGGCCCGAGTTGACGTTGTTTATTTTTTGGGAATTTTTAAAAAATTAAAGCTTTATGGATTGGGATCGCTTTCTATAGCATTGTTCGATTTCCTCGCGATTTGAGGTTGAAGGCTAGCCCGTATGAGGTAAGTATCTTGCCTAATCTTGTTGAGGGAATAAACCTTAGGATATGACTTTATTTGTCTAATTGAAATGTGTGAGAAGCGACGTATATGCGAGGTGATGAGTATATATATGATTGCTATGTACGATTCATGACCGAAGTAGTCTTTAGCCTGTACCACGCCTTGATTTGGATATTGTGCTTCTTGCTATGATGCTTTATATATTTGTATGACTGCGTGAACTCCATGAATCATGATAGAGATCATGTGTAGGTGATGACACCCTGTTTGAATATGATATTCATTATTGTATGGTGTATCTGCCTAACCTGATCTGTATTTGTACACTTCGCACATGCATACACCTTAGCATGATATTTAACAGTCCATGGGCACGTAGTTGATATTCGTTGATCATATACATGTATTCTTATATATGCTTTCTGTGTGATGGACTAGATTGTTAGCACTTGAGTTATCTGTGCGGTTGTTGGGATTATGGCACGTAACTTGCCTCTGCGGTGGTTATGATTATGGCATGTGAGTATTTTGTGCAGTGATTAGGCACATGAGTTATTCGTACAATTTGTGGTGTCACGGCCCAAAATTTCACCTTAAGGATCCTGATGGCACCTAGTCTCTAAAACTAGGTAAGTCGATCACTTACAAAAGTTAAACCAATTAAACATGACATAATGAACACAAGGTTTAATATAAGTAAAGAAATAAAGGTGATACAAGCCTACGCGGCAATAATCACAATAAATTCCCAAGACTAGGTAGTACAAAGTCATAAAATCTAGATAAATACATATAAATATCTCAAAACAAAAGACAACACTGATCGGATAGAGAATTGACAGTATAATTTAAAAGGAAAGGACTCCAAGGCACTGCGGTGATCTAGCAACTCAACCTTGAATCCTCGCGATCAAAGAAGCTAACACTGCCTGGAACCATTGCCTCCAATACATGTATCTGCATAAAAATGTGCAGAAGTATAGTATGAGTACACAACCTAGTAAGTATCAACACTAATCTCGGTAGAGTAGTGAGGAGGTACAAGTCAAGATACTCACTATACATTTAAACTTGTACAGAATATTACTATAAAGCTAACAACGGAAAGAAAATAAATAAATGGCAACGAAGGATAATCGATAGATAAAACAACAAAAAAATCAAAGTACATATAAAATACGAGTGAAAGCAATTAAGGGAAAACAATGACAGTTCTAATCATCAAACCGTTACGATAAAAGAGTTACAACAAGAATCACCCCGAGGTACCACACCTCAAAATCACAAATTACGAGTTCCAAATCATGTATCATATACACATGGCATCTCGTGCCCACATTATCAATAACCCTCACACGGCTAAGATCTCGTGCCACAATATAAGTCACAATCGCATGGAAAACTCACGTGCTGCAGGGACAACACATGTGACAATATCACAATCCGTTCGACATGATCACATGCTCAATATTACAACTCGTCTGGCATGGTCACGGGATCGATATCACAATTCGCCCGGCATGGTCACGGGCTACCAGTCTAACCATATCGTAGAGAAAGCAGATATACAAGAATATATGTACATTATCAATGACCATCAAGTTGCATACTCCTCGACTGGTATAAATGACATGTTACGCTGTATGCATGTGCAAGTGTACTATCACATCTCAAATCAATAAGTAATATCAGAGACACCGAGTAGCACATTGGAAACAACACAACAAATCACATAATATGCATGACACGCATAAGGAAGTCAAAAATCAACAACCAGAATACTCATTTTTCATCAACAACATGTCCTCAGTCCATCACATAACATCCCCATATAGCCACCCTTATCTCACCATGTTGAAAATTTCATAATAGTCACCCGTATCACTCTGCCTAGACAATATATCAATAGCTGCCCGTATCGCTCCGCCTAGACGATATATCAATAATCACCCATATCGCTCCACCCCAACAACAACATAATAGTCAGCCATATCACTCTGCCTAGATAGTATATCAATGGCCACCTGTAATGCTAGATCCTGACAATAACACAATAGCCACCTTATCACTCCGCCCAGACAATATATCTATAGCCACTCGTATCGCTCCGCACAATCATCAACAGTGAAATACCACCCTTATGCTTCACACAACAACAATCAATCCCTACAACATGTCCACATATGCCACAATATTGCCAAAATAACAATACCAATATCACAATAAAGCATAGCTAATCACGCCCAACTATGCCTTATAAAAAGGACTAAGCGTTCATTGAAAATATAAACCGGCTTAGAAGTCCGGAGTCGAATCCCACAGAGAACTAAGGCTTAGCTACAGCTGTTCAATATTGCAAAGAAACACAAGTTCAAATAATTTTCTAGTTATAAAGATTTGATTTTTATTTCTACTAATTAACTAGCAAATATTATAAAGCAATAAAATTATCAACTAACATGGATGAAATTCTAGACAAGACTAAGGAGGTCTAGAGTTATGATTTCCCCAATTGTCGGAATTCTTTCCGCTACGTTTCCTACAAATTAGCCTAAGTCTTCTTTATCGACCATGAGCACTCTAACTGTCGTAACTCTCTCCCGAGTAATTACCATAATTTACTAGGAATATTCTCCCGAATTACGCTAGCTGGCATTAAGTACAGCTCACTCAAATCGCATCAAGGTTTCGTTATCCCTAAATCCACCTTTAAACCTTCGTATTGATACCTCATATACGTTTAGGAGTGATGTTTTACAACAACTACCTAAATATGCACTCTCTCCCGAGTAATACATACTAAATAGGCACAGCTAATTGAGGGCCCTTCAATCAACCACAAGAATAATATAGTTGAACAAATAGTGAAAATACTACGGCAAATCTATATTAACGTAACAAGAAAATCATCCTTCAATAGGTTCCATCAACACCCTAGATTAGGAAATTAGCTACTCATACTCATAGTAACATATCCAAAATATTTTTCATAATTAAAATACAGAGTAAAGATGAAAAGATGTAAAAATAGATGATTCTAACTCCCAAGAGGTAATTCCACTAGCTTTCCTTGCCTCTGGCTACTGAAAAATGTTCTCTCCAAGTGGTGTTTTATGTCTATTTATATGTGTAGAATAAACCCTAAACGTGTGGGCCGAGTCCTAGTCAAACCCGAAACGAATTAAGTCTTCAAAACTCGGATTCGACTTGGCCTCAGGCCTGGCGTCGCCAACCTAACGCCTGGAATTTGGATGGCCTCGCCAGGCTAAAGTCTGGTCCAGCCTGGCCTTTGGTTGGCCTCACCAGGTCTCTCCTTTTCACTGTTCTCGGGCACACTTTCAACGTTTAAGTATCCCTTTTGCTCTACTTTCATCTCCAATTCACCTACACATAAAATAGACTCTATTATGCACAAATAAAGTGTAATTTATCATTAAAGCATGTAAACTGCAAGGCACATAATGTACGAAACTATAGAATTATAGCCATACATCAATACCCCACACTTAAACATTGCTCGTCCTCTAGCAATCAATCTACACTTATAGATACGACCTTTTTAAGCAATTCTCCTAACTTATTACACCAAGAATTTTTAAAATAGTTTAAGCACACAAGTATGACATCCTCGCCTCAAGATTCGACTCACAAATACCATGCCTTATTCACAATTCACTTACTTACTCTAACATGGATGTCAACAACATTACCTTTCCTTTATGAATCACGTTCCCTCACACAACAAAAGAGATTAGTTCCACACATAATACATTTTAACACCGTAGGAACTCAAGATAGGAAGAATTCACTCGCTCTCAGAAATAACATTCTTATGCTATAAAAGATGCACCATAGGCTTGCCCGTAGTGTAATACTCTACTAATCGAGTTCATTCAGTTTAAGATCAAGTAGGACTTTTATTGGTTGTAATATATGATGCGGGTCGGGTAGAATTAATTTGGATATGAGTGACTATACCTCCCTTAAGCACTTCAATACATATACTTTAACACACATCCCATACTTATGCCAAGCCAAACATTCCACCTTCACTTCAATTTATATTTACTCCATATTTCTTTAAGCATAATTACGTCAAGAGTCACCACTATCAAGGAATATTTTTCACAGCAATATAGCTAATTTTTCTTTTCTTTCTTTTTCAATTCAAGTGGCTCTTACTTTTTCATAACAGTGCACATTTCTCCTTATTTCATTAGTTCCATACAAAAGCGGAACCAACCACCCCGCACTTTAACTTTTACAAAGTTCATAATAATTAAAGTGCTCATGAGAGGTGAAAAGGTTCAAATATATGGTCGATTAAAACAAAGGGGTATGGCTTGTAATGTGGTTACCAAAGAAACAGGATTATAGGCTCAACGGGATTAACTACGATACATAACATTTAGGTGGGAAAACTTTATATATCTGGCTTAGCAAAGAAATGCCTATATCACTTCCTAGAGTGAACAATACTACTATTTCGCTTTGCAAACACACGGGGCAAGTTCTAGACATCAAATGCAATGCATAGAATACATACAAAACCTCACACAGACATGGCACATCATTCATTCATGATTGGTTTCATCGCGACACTCGAGTCAAAGCAGTTAAGGAAAATTAAGAATCTACGATTTCAGGTACTTATGCGAGGGTCAAAAATCGAGCATAAGCGTCACAACCATAGTACTAACTATTCTCAAGGCATAACAAAGTCAAGATATATTGCTTCAATTCAATTTATATCACAATGGTTTCTATTCCTAAAAAAATAAATCTAACTATACCCGGTTCAAACAATACCCTTGGAAAAGAACCGCGGCACAAAGAAAAACCAAGGGAGAATTGCTACATTACCTAACAAAAGAAAATCTTTTTGTTTATTTTCTTTCGACTTAAATCCCTCAAGAAAATTGTCTAATAGATCCATCATTGGGAAAAGTCCAATCTTTTCTATTTCTGTTCTCTAAAAAATTTATTCAATTAAATTAACACAACTAAAATAGCATAGAAAGTCACCCAGACAATCTTCTCACCCCACACTTAAATTATGCATTGTCCCCAATGCACACCATAACTAATAAGAGGGTAAAAGAAACTCCCTGATAGGCTAAAGGCCGATGAACCAGCAGCCCATGGGGTACTCAGACTTCTCCCAGGCTTGGTCCTTCGTGTGGGTACCTCACACTTAGTTCCAACCATCTGGCTTGCTGTTGCATCCTTCCAATAGATTTTCTTACCATGCTCCTAGAAAATCAAAAATCGACACTACAAAAAATAATAAAAAAATAAAAGAAAGCAGTAAAGCTGGGTTGCCTCCCAACAAGCGCTTGATTTAACGTCGCGGCACGACGCGAATCACTTTCTGCCTCCACTTTGAACTTATAAATTGGACCCCAAGTTTTGATTCTGCTCTATGATCATTCTCCTAGGGTGGTGGAATGAATCTGACTACCCAATAAAATAATGTAGTATTCTGCACTTCTTGACCTTTAGATGAGATGTGTATTCCCGACTTTCTGGCAAGAAGGATTTTAGAATGTAGGCACCTTGTTCCTCATTCCTTGACTCCTCAAGTGGCTCAGATGACTCTATTTCTATATTATCATCCAAACACAATGTGGAAAAATGCTTGGAGTGTGGACCAATGCGCTCAACTACATGAACATTGGGACTTCCTACATCTTCAACACTAATGACACTAGAGTAAACTAAATATATATCATCAATGTCCTTGCTTGACTCTAGTATCTCTTCTACAACATCGGCATCCTCAAATTCTAGTTTGATTGATTGTTGGTGTTCTACTATGGACCCCTCTATTGGTACCTCAATCTTGGATACTATTCACAATATTGGCTTGTTGAGAATTAAGATCTTCAACCAGTTGACTCACTTGAACTTTCAAGTTGTGAATAGTTTCCTCTTGCCTTTCTATCTGGAGCTGTCTTTTACTATTTTGTTTCACAAGGCACTTTAACATATCATATTGTTCCACAAGGTACTTTTGCATGTTCTTGATCTCTTTCAGGTCATCATCCCTGGGTTTTTTATTCCTATTAACTTCACAAGAAAAAGAAGAACCATCAAAGTAAGGGGTTGGGGAAACATAAGAAATATAAGCACAACCATGAAAGTGACCATCTTGAACACCACACATATCACACACATTCCACACATAATATAGAGTTGGTGCACATAACTCGCTCTCGGAAATATTTTGACAATTTTGCCCCGGGTGGTTTCCTCCACTATATGCATAAGGGGGATCAAAAGTAGAATTACCAACATCCAAACTCACATAATTACAAGATGCCATGTTTGTTTTTAAAAAATTAACAAGTAAAAAAAAAAAAAAAAATCAAATACAAGAAAGCAAAAATAAAAGTTCAAACTTGCAACCTAGCAATATATACACCTACATCTATAAGTGTTTCTTTATCAACTAGAAATGTATTTTTTTGCAATATAAACACCTACAACTAAACCGTTAGTTCTACGGCAACGGCACTAAAATTTGATCACGCCCAACTATGCTTTATAAAAAGGACTAAGCGGTCATTGCAAATATAATCCGGTTTACAAGTCCGGAGTCGAATCACACAGAGAACTAAGACTTAGCTACAGCTGTTCAATATTGCAAAGAAATATAAGTTCAAATAATTTTCTAGTTATAAAAATTTGATTTTTATTTCTACTAATTAACTAGCAAATATTATAAAGCAGTAAAATTATCAACTAACATGGATGAAATTCTAGACAAGACTAAGGAGGTTTAGAGTTATGATTTCCCCAATTGTCAGAATCCTTTTCGCTACGTTTCCTACAAATTTGCCTAAGTCTTCTCTATCGACCATGAGCACTCTAACTGTCGTAACTCTCTCCCGAGTAATTATCACAATTTACTAGGCATATTGTCCCGAATTACGCTAGCTGGCATTAAGTACAACTCAATCAGATCGCATCAAGGTTTCGTTATCCCTAAATCCACCTTTAAACCTTCGTATTGATCCCTCATATACGTTTAGGAGTGATGTTGTTCAACAACTACCTAAATATTCACTCTCTCTCGAGTAATACATACTAAATAGGCACAGCTAATTGAGGGTCCTTCAATCAACCACAAGAATAATATAGTTGAACAAATTATGAAAATACTACGACAAATCTATATTAACGTAACAAAACAATCATCCTTCAATAGGTTCCATCAACACCCTAGATCAGGAAATTAGCTACTCATACTCATAGTAACAATATCCCAAATATTTTTCATAATTAAAATACAGAGTAAAGATGAAAAGATGTAGAAATAGATGATTCTAATTCCCAAGAGGTGATTCCACTAGCTTTCCTTGCCTCTGGCTGCTGAAAAACGTTCTCTCCAAGTGGTGTTTTATGTCTATTTATATGTGTAGAAGAAACCCTAAACGTGTGGGCCGAGTCCTAGTCAAACCCGAAACCAATTAAGTCTTCAAAACTCGGATTGGACCTGGCCTCAGGCCTGGCGTCACTAGCCTAACGCCTGGAATTTGGCTGGTCTCGCCAGGCTAAAGCCTGGTCCAGCCTGGCATTTGGCTGGCCTCGCTAGGTCTCTCCTTTTCACTGTTCTCGGGCACACTTTCAACGTTTAAGTATCCCTTTTGCTCTACTTTCACCTACACATAAAATAGACTCCATTATGCACAAATAAAGTGTAATTTATCATTAAAGCATGTATAATACAAGGCACATAATGTACGAAACTATGGAATTATAGCCACACATCAATAGCCCACGGTTCAACAACAATGCATACAAGAATTTCAACAACGACAAAATGAAACGGGAAATAACTCGACAATGAAAGATATTCCATATAACAACAACTTCAATTAAAAGAATTAATAACCTAAGAGTGTAAATCGGTCAATTTTTACATATAAACTTGGGTACACACTCGTCACCTCGTGTACACATCTTTCACATAATTCAAATGCAATTAGACCAAATCCTAAGGGGTATTTTCCCCCACACTAAGTTAGGCAAGAAACTTACCTCCAAATCCCTTAATCAATACTCTAAAAAGCTTTTTCCTCTAAAATCCACTTCTGCTCGGCTCAAATCTAACCAAAATTGACTTAATTATATCAAACAATGCAAGAGAAATCAATTTCAATTAATAAAGTAAAGATTTTTACACAATTCTCAAAAAGTCAACAAAAGTTAACCTCGGGTCTGCCAGTCAAAACCCGAGTCAAGGTCGATCTTGACTACCCATATCCCCACGAGTCCAAATATGTGTTTGGTTTTCAAATCCGAGTCAAATTCGACTCTCAAATCTCAATTTTTTATTTTTCAAAAAGTAGTCAAAATACAAAAAAGATTCTCTTCAAATCTCATGATTTAGATGTTAAATCTCATCAACAATCATGTTATGTGATAAAAGATGGATCAAAATCACTTACCTAATAGTTTGGTATGAAAATCGCTCCTCAAAATCACCTCCCATCGAGTCTGGGGCTAACAAATATGATAAATGAAGCTAAGTCCCAAAATTAAACCCTTATGTTATTTGCGAAACCTCGCAAAAGAGCAAAGCTTGAAAATCCCTGAACAAATCACAAAAGCGATAAAAATGTCGCAAATGCGAACTCTAGCCTTTCGCAAAAGTGAGGCCTCTATCGCAATTGTGAGGCAGGCTTCGCAAATGTGAAGCTTGCCAGTCCGCTACTTCTTTTCAAATGCGGCATCTATAACGTAAAAGCGATAGTCGCAAATCCGACCCTCGTTTCGTAAATGCGAGAACAAAAACACAAGCAAATATGAACCTTCCTCAAAACCTCCGGAACACGTCCGAAACTCACCCGAGCCCTTAATGCTCCACACCAAACATCCACATAAGACTAAATACATCATACGAACTCGTTCGCACAATCAAAATACCAAAATAATATCCAAAATCACGAATCGGACACCAAAACACATGAAAATCACAATGAACTTAATGAATTTCTAAAATCACAACCATGCGTCCGATTCCAATCAAACCAACTCGAAATGACTCCAAATTTTACAGACAAGTTTCAAATGACAAAACGGACCTGTTCCATGTCCTGAAACTGAAATCTGAACCCGATATCCATAAAGTCAAAATATGGTCAAACTTAGAAAAATTCTAAACCTTCAGATTGCCAACTTCGCCAAAAAGTGCCAAATCAACCTAGGAACATCTGAATCCAATTCCGATCATACGTCCAAGTCTAAAATCACCATCTGAACCTAATGAAACCATCAAAACTCCTATCCGAGATCAAATACGCAAAAAGTCAAATTTGGTTAACTCTTCCAACTTAAGGCTTCTTAAATGAGAATCATTCTTCCAAATCAATTCTGAATCGCACGAAAACCAAAACTGACCATATAAATAAGTCATAATACATAATATGAAGCTATTTAAGACTTTAAACCACCAAACAGGATCCTAAAGCTCAGAACGACTGGTCGGGTCGTTATATTTTCCCCTCCCCCCCCCC